>LIEC01010224.1:46093-76483 GCA_001925005.1 Drosera capensis | reverse complement strand
TCATGTACAATGATGATCAACATCATGGGTTAAAACAACCCCCCCCCCCCCCCTCTATCTAAGTTCAGCCTTTTTCCAGTCTCTAAAACCCAACAAAATTCCAATCACAGCCAAAACCATAACCCGAAGAAAACCAGAATAAAAAAACTAACCAAAGGATAAACTGAAAATCAAGAACCAAAACACAAACAAACCTCACGGCATCTTCGAAACTCCAAGCTTCATTGTTGCCTTAAAATATGTTTCTTGTTTTCCTCATCGTTCCCCTATCCGAAACCCGCGGGGAGCAGCAGCTTAGAGACGCAGAGGGGGCGCAGGCAGCTCTTGACCTGATAAGGCCACCACAATACGGTCTGATATTCCAAGATCACACCAACACTTGGTCTAACAAGAAGTAACTCCTTATCCGCGCCTCGTAGGAGACATCTCAAGATCATTCTTTGGAATCGCTGCAACGATCAGGATCATTTCCTCTCAGGCTGCCACGATGAATGCAAATTATCATTTCCTGTTCAAAAGGACCGCCATATCACTCATACAATTCAAACTCTCATCTCGAGTTCTAGTCTACACTACACAGCAGAACCCGAATTTTTTGTTCATTTTGAAAAAAAACCAAAGATCACAAGAATTTATCACCTGCTGGTTGTTTTTGCTCTGCAGGTTTCACTTGATCCGCAGCCGGAACATAGGAGAAGCCTGCAGGCACCATCTGATGTTGCATGTTTGAAGGTGGTTGTCCAGAGAACTGAGTCCCGTGTAAGACCGCTGGAGATGGCATTTTCATGCTGCTAGCTGCCGTGGCTGTAGCGGCTGCAGCCACTGCCTTTGCAGGATCTGTGGTGCTGGTGCTCACAAGACTAACTGGAGATAAGGACATGATCCCGCTTGATGTAGGACGACCAGAACCATGCGATTTTTGACCCTGCTGAGGATGTTCTGATCGATGCTTTTGAAGATAATAGCCGCTTGCAGTAGCTGTGGCTGAGGAAGCGCCTCCATTGTGGGGTGGTTGGGGGTAAGCATTGGAGAAGTACAGTTGCGTTTGCTGTATTGCTTGCCTAGACAGCTGAGGTTGCTGCAGTTGATGTTGGGGATGCTGTTGCTGCTGCAACTGAGGCTTCCCCGTTGAAGTTGATATGTGAGGACTGCCGAGAATGGACTGTGCATTCCTTCCACCAACAGGAGATGACTTCTGATTCTGCACCACGGAAGAATTCTTGGGGGGATGAGACGATGCTTGGGATATTTTATTTCCAGTGGATCCAGAAGCAGTGGTACGAGGACTACCACCAGCACTCTTTGATAAAGAGGAGGTTGATGGAGAGCCTACCATCATGGGGGAAGATGGAGCCTGGTGGCTACTGGGCATTTGCTGTGGTTGAGAAGGAGCTGTGGGCTTTTGGTTGGTCCCGAATGATATTTGGGTATGACCTTGTTGAGGTCTGCTTTTCTGTTGGGGTAGATTTTTCATAGCGGCAGAGGCCGACACAGGTATTGAGGATGAGGAAACTTGAGGCGATGGACTACTGCTATTTTGAACAATAGATGGAGGGAAACCAGATATGCCACTTGGAAACTTGGCCGGCATGGGAGAAGACGAAGAGAGGTGATGATCCATGTAAGCATTCCCATTACTTGTAGTTGAAGTTTTCCCCCGAGTGGCCGCAGCTGCCTGATGCTGCTTTTGAAGGTGGAGCCTTTGTTGTTGCTGCTGAAATTGTTGCTGCTGCATTTGCTGTTGCTGATGTTGCTGCTGCTGTGAGTTAGGGCCACTGGCATTGCCGATGGCGGTTGGTCCTGAAGAGCGGGATGCGCATGGCTGCGAAGACAAAAGATTGAAACTCCTGGCAGAGCTGTCAACAACATTATTCCCGGCCATTGTAGGAACAGAAGTATCAGGCATGTCTGATCTGGAGAAGGCAATGGACTGACCATGCCCACCAGATGTAGAGGCCCTTGCTGCCATAGATTTCATCTCTTCGTCCCCATTAGAAGAATCAGCACCTCCAGCTTTCCCATCATCAGCAGGTCTATAACTCTTCTTCTGTTGAGCAGCTTGAGCCGCAGCAGCCATCATCTGATGGTTCCTGGCTCCCGGAGGGAGACTCTGAAAAATGGCATGATTCTGAGCCATTGTGGAAATATCAAAGCCAGAAGCTGTCCCATTGATAGAGGCAAAGGACATGGTGAAAGCTGGAGGAGTCATAGACTCCATCCCAGATTTCAAAGCTTGAGCCTGCTGGGATTGGTGATGCTGCTTCTTCTCCCCATGGTTAGTACTGCCAGAGGCATTTGTAGATCCAACGAGTGCCGCTGGAGTCAAGAAAAAGTTTGGAGGGTGAATAGGCAAAGTGAAGTTGGTACCATAGACTCCCATATTCTGCCTAGATGCACGGCTATCAGCAGTGGATGGACTGTCTTCCCCACCCATTTCATGTTGAGGAGGCTGTGTTGCTCGATTCTTAGAAGCTGGAAAGGACTGCGGGATCGGGTTAGAGCTTCCCCCATTTGTCGAACCTCCTTGAGTCCGTTGCTGGTTCTGCATATGCTTCTGAGAGGAAGAGGCAGCGTTTGGAACATTGGTAATCTGGTGACCCTGCAATGGTTGCTGAGCTGCCTGCAACTGTGAAGGATGCAACATTTGGGATGGATAGAAAGAACCGTTGAAGAATGGCATTGCCTGAGCATGAGCTCCTCCATAAGTTGGTGCGCCAACATGCGCTGGGAATGGAAATGGGTAAGCACTGTTACCCAGTATCGCAAGATACTGGGTTTCATTGCCAGGCATGTTGGGCATATTTGGGAAATTGAAGCTCATTGCTGGGGATACTCCAGCTGCCACTGAAGTAGCAGCTGCAACCGGGGTGGAAGCAGATCCGCTAGTTGAAGCAGCACTGGCTGCTGGCACCGTCAACATGCCAGGAGGACAAGCTGTTGCACTTGCCGCAGCGACGGTGGTGGCAGCCTGTTGCTGGCCCAATGGAAAGAGGAATGGGCCGTGCTGAAATTCACACAAATAAGTGACTCAGCGCTTGGAATAAACAAAGGTGAACAGAATTTTACAAAAGAACTTCACGGCCCCATTTACTCACTTCAAAGGAGCCAAAAAAAAACCCAACCATAAAAGAAAATCTTAAGGCTATAATTGAAGACCTCATTTTATTCCATTTTTATCAAAGACTGGGAATCAAATTTTATCTACCATCATAGAACACCAAAAAAGAGATACCTACCATAATGTTAGCAGGGGCTCCAGGGGGAAGGCTCTGGGGAAGCAAGAACTGCTTTTTCTGGGCAGCACCAGCAGCATTGCCCGAACCAGCAGGAGGAACCTTCTCCGTCCCAGAAGGCTGGCCAGGGAAAAACGTGATGGCCTGGCCTTGGCCTTTCTCCTGTGCAGGATTAGCACTCCTCCCAGCTGCATTCCCATGTAAATCAGCAGCAGGCACCATGTTCAGATTATAAGGAGGCCTAGTACCGAACAATGGCGCAGAACCGGCTGCAGCAGCGGCCGCAGCTGCAGCAGGCCAGAACGAATTCATCTTCAGGAACTGCTGGTGGCATTGTATGTTTTTAGCCACATAGCAGTGGGTGGCGCACCTCTTCGGCCGTGGCTGCGAGAACAGGAAGTGCGGTGGCTGGGCAACAAGACACAAACCCAACTCACCCACATGAACAACGAGGAAAAGGAGATGAAGAGAAAGCAATTGGGATCAAAAGGTGAAGAAAGAACCAAGTACCTGGAAGACTGGGGGAGCCATGGTGGATCCATCCATTGGCACAACACCTTGCAATGGTGCGACATATCTGCCCATTAACAACACTACCACGTGAATGATGGAAAAGTGGAAGTGCCATTTCTTTTTCTGCAAAGAAGGAAATGAAAAAGAAAGCGAAGCAAGGCAGGGGTGGGTGGGTGGTACTGTACCCCATGGGTGGAATCCCACCGGGCCATCCAGCTGCAGCAGCGGCAACAGCAGCAGCAGTTGCTGACATTTGTAATTGCAATGAGCTGGACTGACCTGAAAATCAAACACCATACACACCACACCCATTAACAGAAAGCTCCACCAATCAATCCACCCTCATCACCATCATCTTCATTAAAACCCAAAAATATGAACAGATGATCTGTTCATCAAAAATCAAAGTACAAATATTGATCCAAATAGTAATATACTTACCGCTTTTATCTGCACTTGCGTCATCTCTAACAGATTTCTGAGGCGTCGGCTGCTGCTGTTTCAGGTGCTGCTGGGTGTTCAATTTCTTTACATCAATGGTCTTCTCCAAATCAAGGTGAATATCCAAGCTCCCATCCTTGCTCTTGGAGCTGGGCTTTTGATGATCCGCAGCTTCATCAATCCTGCCGAGCTTCTTGATCCGGACATTTGTTTCTCCTCCAGCAGAAACAGACTTGTCCAACATCTTATCATCTTCCACTTCTCCTGTCTTCGAGTACTTAACTCCACCAGCTGATCCTCCACCCTGTGAGTGGATGAAATTGGGATTATTTATATAATAATATCATCAAAATAAGAAAGGGGAATTAATAGACTAAGTCAAAAAGCTCTGCTGTCGCATTTAAAAACGCAAGATCGACCACAAAACAAATGAGGGGAAGGAAAGGCAAGGGTTGTTTTGTCAATAAACGATGGGGTCCACTTACCACCGCTACCCTATCCGCTACCACAGACTTCTGGCTTTCTTCCATCCCCTCTTGTCCTCCTCCTCCTCCTCCTCCTCCTCCTCCTCCTCCGCATTCACCTTCTCCTTCAACTCTCTCCGGCGATGATGACCGCAACTGTGGCGGCGGCGCCTGAACGTTTATCAGCAAACCAAATTCAATTTCATTTTTTCTGAAAGTAAAATTAAATTTCATTTGAAAATATCTCAAGGGTAAAATTAAAATTAATCACCATTAGATCTATCTCCAACTTATCCAACCTGTGATTCTCCTTCTCCCCCAGCGACAACGAACTGTAAACAATGAAGATCAATAAATATCTAATTAACTCTAAAACGAAATCTGAGAATAAAAAAATGGGGAAAATTCAAGAGGAATCGAAAACTTACGATTTCACAGTGGATGAATCCAAGCGATTCACAGGCAAAGAACCCAAAGCGTCTTCCATCTTTACGGTCACCGAATCTCGACTCTCCGACTCACCGGCGGATTTGGGATCGCGATGGTTAATGCTATGATCGGGCTTCGTCGACTCATTTCTTGCCTGGGAATTCAAAATATCGTACCTCACGGGGCCATTTTCTGATGAATTCTTCTCAAGGCTCGGAGATGGATCGTTCGTAACATTATCCACTTCCACTTTCAGATGAGGCCTTCCCTGAACGTGCCCGTGACCGCTCTGGCCATAGAAGACCGATTGATTCTCCTCTTGGTAGAGCAGTTGTCGTGGCCTCTTCCTCTTCGGAGCTGCGAATTCCATAACAAAACACCGAAAAAAATGGATATCAGATGATCCGCCCGATTTCGGAACCATAAATTCATTTCATCGGAGCAGATCATGACTTACCAGTGACTGTGAAGGGAGCTGCATGCGAGCTCGAATTTTGGGGAAGAACAACGGCAGGTTGAGGATGGCCGGAGTTCGAGTTCGACACCGGTGACGATACTCTAGATCTCGAATCACCGCTAGATCTGTTGATCTCTCTCTCGAGCTTCATCTGGTCTATTTGCGTTGGTTCTTGCCTCGCCGGAGGTGGTTGCGACTGCCTCATCAGGCCATACAACACCTCAGCGACCTCGATTTCGATCTCATCCTGGATCGATGGCGATGATTTAGATGATGACTTCGGTGGCCTCTGCTTCTGACCATTCGGCTTCTACAGCAAATATCAACAAAACAACAAACAACCCGTCGTGAGTCAACCACATCAAAACCAACAGCAATCCTACAAAGAATCCCAAACAGAAAATCGATGATTACAAGTTTCTTCTTGAGAGAAGCATTGGAAGAAGACGGAGACATAGGAGCCGAAGATGGTGAAGCAGCCGCATGCGCAGAGACAACGCTGGATCTCACCGGAGACGGAGAGGCTTGCCGGTGAATCGGCTCTCCTCCGGCTAAGCCACCGAAGCTCCATGTATCATGTGATCTCTTCGTTGACGCTGTAATCAAAAGCGAGAATCAGTTCTACAAAAATTCATATCAAATCAGACATGAATCCAAAACCAATTCACTCGATCCACTCACCAGACCGAGCCTTCCTCGGAATAGAGACACCGATCATCTCATCCGGAGCCTTCCACGTCGGAACCACCGGCCGAAACACCTTGTTCGGCGGCGGGGGATAACTCTTCCGCTGAAGGTGGTTCTGATTTGTCAACGAAGACGTCGACGTCGTTGAAGACATCATCGGAGCCGGATTCGGCACCGCGTACCGCACCGGCGGAGCGTCGTCCAGATCCTCATCCTCCTCGTCGTTGACGCTCTCCTCGGAGCTCTCATTCCCTTCCTCCCTTCCACCACTAACATACTTCTCGCTCCGTCGCCTCTTGCTCCTCCCTGTTCGATCCTGATCCCGATCTCGATCACGGTCTCTGTGATCTCTCTCTCGATCTCGATCCCTCTCTTTCTTCTGCGGCCGGTCTCTCAATCTCCCCGTCTCCTGCATCTCACCAATTCCCTCGTCCTCTACACCAAAGCAAAACAACAGAAATCAGTGAAATCGTAACAGGACAGAACCAAAACATACTGTAGAGATATGGATCTGAGAAACCTTACCAGGCGAGTCTCTCAGGCTGCTGCTCCCGGTGGTTGTTCTGTGCCGCCGCCTCGATATGCCGTTGGCGGCCGTCACCATCGCCGCCCTCCTCGCCTCCCTGTTCCTGTCCATCATCGCGCCTATCCGTCTCAATCAATCAAATCCACAAACCACGACACCGCATCAGCCGGAATCGACGGAGAGAAATCTCTGGCGAGATGAACGGATCAGATCTCTGGAGCCGAAAAATCTCGGCACTCGACTCCTCACAGCTCTATCGTTTTCTGTGTAACTTGTTCTTCTTCTCACCCTATCTCGTCTATGTGGGTGAGGTTTCGTCTTCCCTGTGTGCACTCTCACAATTTTCTCTCTCTTTTAATTGTTTTGTTTCGGGTTTTGAAGTGTGATTTCTCTCTCTACATCCTCGTCTCTTTTCGGTTATATAACTCTTTGTGCCTAACACGCAGGCAGTGGGGTGGTGGGGCTGCCTAGTGGAGGGCCAGGATTGAATCGCTGCCGTAGATGTACCCATCGACAACCGTTGATGGGAAGGGATGATCGGACGGTGGGATGGGAGGGTGTGGTGACGTGGAGGGATTGGGTTGTTGGATGGGAAGGAGAGTGGGGTGGGTTTGGGCTATTGAAAAGGGGATATGATATCTCCACGTGTCTCTCAAGGCATCTTTTCTTTTCCACACAAGCTCTCCCCATGTTCACTCGCGCAGCCCACTAAACCTTTCTCACTTTTGCTTGACTAATTGAATGGTTTATGTGATTTATTAATCTTGAGGTGGGTGTAGTAGGGTTAGTGTATTTGTTAATCCTGAATGGGTTTTATCAGGGTGTCGATGTATAATAGAAGGATAGATTTGGTAAAGAAATGAGAGCCAATTTGATTTGTCAAACCCATTTCCAAAATTATTATTATTGTCTCCAAAAGATTACATGTCAATTACATTTATCGTAATAACAAATTGTTGAGAAAACTTCGGTTATCGATCTTAGAGTCTTGACACATCGTAACAACCAAGTGGTCTTCGTTGTTTTAACATATTGTGTGCATAATTATATGTTTGACAATGTTATTTAATTTAGAGTTTAAAATATAACGAATCAAGTATAAGTAATCAGTGCAATCATCAAAAATTATAAAAGAAGCATGACAATGGTGTGTCATTAGTTACTTTTGACTAATAACATTATAAATTAATAATCTTTTTTTTTTTGTTACCAATCATGGATCTTATCAATAAAAATTGACAATTAAAAATATGAATCGATAAATATAGTTTTAATCTGAATCTTATTAAACACATATTTCATTCGTTTCATAATATAAACAATATTTATCTATTTGAGACGTCATAATATATATAATATATCATATTTAATAATTTTTTCACATAAAAAATATCAATATATCCACTATTTTCTCTCATAACTATTATAATAAATCTCATTATCATTATTAAAAAAATTCATCAAATTTCACATAAATTCACAAAATATACAATATGCAATTAATTTGTTTTTGTAAAATTTAACAATACAATAGATCACTTATACAAATTTAATGTTGAGGTGAAAAGATAAATCATAACAATAATCAAATATGAATTCACTCACACGGGAGCAAAATTCATCTTCAGTTTTTGTTTTGTTTGTTTTTTGTAAAGACAGTTTTAAATTTCTAGAGATTAAAGTGAATGTAATCAATCATGGAGTATTTTATTTGGATATTTCAGAAAAACACTCCAAGTGCAAAAGAGAAACAGACTACTGAAGGAAGCAACGCCTGCGTGGTCTAATTTTACAGCTGGGTTGGGAGAAAAAGACGAACATACCACCAACACAAAATCCCTTGTTCCCACTCCCAAGCGTTATCCTCTCCCACAACGTATGGTCCTGTGACTCACGCCTCTCTCTCACACACACACATATACAGTGATAAAAATAAAATGACAATTGAAGACATGACAAGACAATGTGAAGACTTGAAAAAAGGGAAATCTTACTCCACTCATCCTATGATTTTTTATAATGGTATGCAATTTAAATCTTTTTTCTTTTCAACGTGAGCAGTTTTTTTAAAGGATTAAAATTCATAATATAATATTTTATTAATATTTTAAAAAATTTTGTTTCATTCAAATTATAATATTTTTTAATTTGAAACATTTTATTCAAATTATAATTTTTTATTATTTATCAATTTTTTTCATACAAACTACAAAACTACTTTTTTTTATATCACATCAATTCACCTATCATCATTTCTTTTCTTTTCTTTTCATCTTTCTCTTTCTCACATTCACTAGAATAAATTAATCAGTATTCATAAATTAAACATACACATAAATATCATCATTTCTTTTCTTTTTTTTTCATCTTTCTCTTTCTCACATTCACTAGAATAAATTAAACAGTATTCATAAATTAAACATACATATAAATATGCAAACCTCCGTTGTAATTTCATTAAAACGGAAGGATAAATATCTTTATAAAAATATTATGTGATCATTGTAAATTTAACATCGAAATATATATTTATGTAAAATCCATAAGAAGAAATATATATATATATTAGAAAAAAGGAATGATAATAGAAACTTCTTATGAACAACAACGGACAAAAAAATTCAATGAATTATTTTTTTATTTATTGTTTTAAATTTCAAAAACGATTTTGGCCACATGCTGCCCCTAGATGTCTCGACTTATCGGACTCGCTTCTCCTCTCGTGGCATTGCCCACTCGAGTACTATGTAATGTAAGGAGTTAAAACTATGGAAAACTGTCATACACAATACGATCTTTTGTTAAAAAATGTTGTTCTTTTCAAAATGTTTTTGTTGAATAATACGTACGATATGTATTTAAATAATATATGATTAGAAGATATTAAATACGTACATTATATAGAAAGTTAGAAATAAAAATATTTCGAAATTTAAAATAATCACGCTTAAATGTTATAAATTTAACGCAAGAAGTATTTGATTATTAAATCAAATATACTGATGAAATATTTCAATAATTAAATTACTGTCCTAATAAATATTACGAATGAATAAAATTATAAACATTACGCGTTATAACTAATGATTTTAATCTCATAAATAATAAATTAGTTATATTATTATTTATATGATAATTATATTGATATAAATAAATTATCAATAAGTTAATATTACAAAACGTACATAAATAATAATCTAAACGAAATAACAATTTGAAGGAGACATATCAGGGGGAGAAAATAAGATATTTTACGCATCCTCCCTCACACGCGCGCGCGCACACAACCTACACAACCGCGTACCCTTTTCTATTTTCATCATACCTATCACACATCTCCATCAATTTCTCTCCCTCACACTTCTACCTTCCCTTTCATTTCCCTTCTCCATCGCCATCTCTTCCCCTTTTTCCCAGAAACCAAACCCAACATCCAACACCATCCATACTCTCGTCTCACCATCATCACCGGCTACTCACCATCATCACAGCCTCGCCACCATCTCTTCGTCTCCATCGTCGTCATTTTCGAACCACAGCCACCACCTTCCACGCCCCCAACCACCATCATCATCCATCACCATCGTCACCACCAGGAGCTCACCACCAGGTCACAAACTCGTCGTCTCACAGCACGTCACAGTTCCCGATCCTCCCCTAGCTTGTCACACGAGCCATCATCACCAAACGCCATCATCGTTATCATCGGTGAAGGGCGAACTCCGGCCAGGGAAAGACGGACGTCAAAACAGCCTCGGGATATCAAGGGTAAAAATCTCCGATTGTTTTCCCATCAAAAGATCGAATCTTTACGCTCGCTTATAATGATTTGATTCATTGTGAGCCGATAATCTTGGCCTGGACACTCCTGCATTAAAGATCGAAGATATTGTGGTTCGATATCTTTGTTGTCTAAATAATGTGCTTGTTTTAATACGTCATGTCGGAGTAGATTATGTATATGTTTAATCTCTGTTTGACTGGTGCCTTGATGCCAGATTATTGAAATATATGATCGAAGTGATAATATTTTCTTATTTTCTTTCTCTCATGGATTTCCTACGAAAGGGATCGACATGTTATTAAGCTCTTATATCTAACGACAATTATTTTCTGTGTCTTTTTTTTTCTTTTTGTTATAAAAGCAAGAGTTGGAGGAGAAATATGACCTAAAAGTTGATAATAAATGTAAATATGTGTGAAATTTATTTTGATCTTAGAAAAATATATAAATTTCGTTGCAAAAGTTATATGCTGAATTAATATTGAGTGTAATAAAATTATATAAATTAATGATGTATAAGTGAACTTATATTAATTTTTATAATTAAGACAGAATGTGATGAATATGCTTTGTTAGGGCAATGGCCCTCAACGACACTAATATTATGTGGATTCCTATGAAAAAGTAAAAAAAAAAAAGGACGTTGCACTTCTGAATTATAAAAATAACCACTTAACTACCTAAATTTTGAAAAAATCATGATTTTTGATACATGATCCCTTTAGAGAGGAATATGTGTTCAGTTTTAAAATTAAAGAGATTATATACAAAAGTTCAAAACTTCATAGGATTATGTGTTACTATCTCCATTCGATAATTATTATAATGTTTATATCTTATTATATTATTCAATACGTAATTTGAGAAAATTCATTATTGATTTAAATGATACGATTTAATTTTTATATTGACACTCGGTTATAATACATGATGTTTATTATCATTAATGTTTCATGATTTTTTTTTAAATTAATATTTGATTAACATTGATCAAAACTTTTATTGTTATATATATATATTATAAAAAAAATTTGAAAGAAAGGGAGTATTTTTACTTGTTCTCGGACAATAACGACGATGAAAATTATGAGCATCAAGTAGTACGATGGATCTGTTAAAATATTGGCCGGTCCTTGCCGTTTGGTTTCACCCGCGTTCTTGACACGCGCCATTTAGAGGGCGTCAGAGTGCATTTTTTGCGGAAAGGAGCATGAGGACACGTCACTTTTATTGCCTGCACTTTATGGTGATGACACGTCATATGCACTCTTATCTGATCCCACGCCTTGGATCTCGTTATCATGCCCAAAACACACTTTCCATTTAAAATCAAGAAAATCACCAGCCTATTAATCTACCATTTTCAACTTGCGAGACTAATTCGATCTTTCTATAAAAAATTAAGAAAGGGGCTAACTCATCCTCGCAGCATTTGCCAGAATTTTTAAATTTTATGTTATTATTTTTTGTTTTTATATTATACATAATATAATAATAAATTAATATATATATAAAAAAATTATAGTATTTATAATAACTTTATCATTTTTTATCTTATATTATAATTTGTATAATTTAATATTATTTTTAAATTTTTTTATGACATCATCATTCTATTTTTTTTATAAAATCTTTATTTTATATAATTCAAGTGTTTTCACATGTGAAGCTGCAGTCTCTGGATTCCAATTAAGTTACACCATTGGCAACTAATACTAGTGAACAAGACACTATTAACATCATTTTTTGATACAGAGGTCGTGATTCTGAAGGACGAAAACTAAACTGATCTCTATTTTAAAAACTAAATTGATCTATTATGATATTAATGTTTTGAATTCGAATATCAAAATTAATATAATCAGAATAGAAATGATAAGAAGATTAACACTTTAACTATGATTGAAATTTTATTAAATTTTTATTGGGAATTGATATTTTCAATATCAAAATTAATTCCTTCAAGACAAAGCTCTTTCATGTATTTTCTTTTTACAAAAATATCCTTTCTCATAATATATCTTGACAATAATAAATTGAACCTTAAAAATAACAATCTTCTTTTGATCAATCAAAAAGATTGTTTCTTATTTATTTTTTTCTTCTTCTTTTTCGTTTTTCCCGGATCTAACAATATGTCAACACAAATGAAAATAAACACCAAGTTAGTTTAATGTGTCAGAAGTGGATGACGATTCTTACATTACTCATTTAGATGATAATTATTGATAAGTGTTTCGGTTTTATCTTTCTTAATCTCATCTAACTACTTCTAATTAGTCCCAATCATCACTGATGCGTGTGGAATGCATCGTAACACGATCTTTTACATGCTGTATTAAAATAGGACGGGCTATCCAGTGTATTTTAGTCATTTGAAGGTTCAATATCGTGGAATTTGGTCAAATCAGAATAGTCTTTTCGCTCTAGTTGTAAGGAATACTCCATTATTTTTCCTTCAGACTATCACCATGGATTATGGATTACTTTCACTTTGTTTAACTCAAAAAATAAAATAAAATGGGGTCCACATTCGAACTACATGTATTCTCACAAGCAACAAGCTTTGTAGTCATACACGAAAAACACACAACATTTTTTTTATTTGGCAAGGGGTAGCTAGGATGCTCTATCTTTTATTTGGTTGATTTAATAGTTAAAACGCTAAAATGATAGGCTGTAGGACTCACTCAAAAAACCTAGAAAAATTACACCAACTAAGCAGAATAACAAATTAAAGGATCGACCAACTGTATCAATTTATTGTGGGTTTTGTCACTACTCATACAATGATATTATAACATGAATTGTTAAATGTAAAGCATTCATCTAAGTTTTTTAGGTTGGTGATGGAACTTTATAAAATTGAAAGAGACGATGTGCATATGATTTTATTTAACAATGTCAGACGTCACCGAGGTTTTTTAATAAAGTATATAGCCCAGCCATTTTTAATGGTCAGTTGTCGATTGGATCGAGAGGAACGATTTTCCTCAACGGCCCAATGAAACAACGAGTTGGATCCCCTGCTGTTGGAGGGAGTACAACTGGGTGCTGTATTGCATCTTTGACTTGTTTCGGGTTTGGGCATACTCCGCGGTTATTTAAGAAAATTTATAAAAATGAAAAAAAGAATAATATATAAATAAAAGAATAATAATACGATGTTGAAAAAAAATATTGAAGTGTATATAAAACCTACAAAATGAGAAAAAAAAATTAATAATACATCTTTAAATAAAGAGTATTATTATAACTTAGCGTATTTTTAATATGTAGAATAAGATATAATTGAATGTAATGTAGTGAAACAAATAGTAAAAATTTGAGTGAAAATTTTAGATATATGATGTGAATTGCCCTAAGATATATTGTGCATTTTGTTTTTAAGGTATTATTGTTAAATAGTTTTTGATACTGTTAAAATCACTACACATAAAAATTTCTATCATAATTTATTCTTTCTCTCCCAATATATATCTTGACAGCATTAAAAATTATCTCCCAAATATAAATTCCCAAAAGTTTTTAATGAGTTTATTTTTCTTTAGGGTTTATTTATTTATATTTTTGGAATTTTTTTCAAAATCTATAAAAAAATCACAACCGATACAACACAAAAAAATTATTCTCATATCATACACCCTCTTCGTCATCGACTTTCTTCTTCCTCTTCAACTCTCTCCATCTGTTTTTCATTGTCACATTTTCCGCCCCTGCCCTCAAACCCACCCACCGCAATAACAATCTTTTCCGGTCTAAACACAACATCCTCGTCACATTCATTGTTCTCGTCACCTTCCTCCACCTCCATAGCCCACTATCCATCACAGAATGACTTGAAAGACACCCCAAGATGTTCAAGAAATGGCACAAAGAAACAGGCTGTCAAGTTATGGAACAACATGACAGAAATTGAGGATAAAACAAAAACACGTTTTGATTTTTTTACATGATCAAAAACTCAAACACATTACTTGCATAACACAAATGCATTGTTTCATTCAAATAATACATCTGACGAAATGAAACACTACGCTTTTTTCCTCTTCTTTTTTCAGAAAGCTTCCCACCTCAGGACATTACTGAAGGGCAAGACGTAGCCCTTGGACAGGATAACCGGAACGCAACCAGTATAAATGGATTCGAGGATCATGGGACTGGCAACTTCGTACCCGCTGGGACACAAGCAGAACTTGGACTTGTTCATGAAGCTGAAGTAGTCTAGCTCCTTTGGAAGGTAATCATAGACTTGGATGTCAGGATCCTTGCCCTTCCAATGGTTGAGGAGGATGAGGCGAATGGGACCATGCAGACCGCCAGCGAAGAAGGCGAGGTTATGACGAGAACTGGAGGGCGGAGGGATGGAAAGGAGCTGCGGAGGAAAATGGCCGCTGTTGATTCTGATTTCTGGTAAGCTGACTTCCTCTGTGAGCCTTCAGAGGAGTTGACATTGCATAGGACTCTGATAGAGTTGTTGTAAAGGTTTGAGTTTCCCTTTGAAGCATGTGGAACCTGCATTGGTGTTTTACCTTTTAAAAACTGTTTCATTCTTTCAAACACACTATTTTAAACAAAACAATGGATCTATTATATATATATATAAACAAATAAATCTTAAAAATCAATTAAACTCAATCCCAAAAATAAATTACTCTGCCCAAACAAATAAATTAGAGTTTTCAATCAATAAATGATTTAGGAATAATGATTTTCAATCAATGTAGGAATAAAATTTCTATATATTTTTTTATGTTATAGTATTTTTAGGGTTCACTTTTCCTATATTGGGTTTTTCTTTTTCTTTTTGGGAGCCAAGCAAAACTACAACACCCCTGTTGAAGACTTTGTTACAGAAGGGGATCCAACACCATGAAACAAAAGCAGTATTATTACTTAAAACTGTACTCTCGATCAGCCGCAGTTGTAAACGAAAACATAACTCTTATGCTGTACAGACCTGATTAGTGTTGGAGCTTGTCGATACATATGATCAGGAGCTGAAGTAAATACATATCCCGAAAGCTGTTCTATAGTACTGATGAAGATATTAGCATAGACAACTCACAGACCCATTGTGTCCAACTGTTCATAATGATAATATAATTAGGTACACAAGTTCTTAATTTGGTTTTAATATATCGATAGATTTTTATTATTAATATTTAACATTTTTTAAGTCATTACATGTAAATTTTTTAAATATATATTTTACAAGTTTCGACGTTAAGTTATATATTTCGGATAATTTATTATTGAGCATGATATATATATGACTATTATTTTTCCTGAGTTAAATGTGCATGTTGTTTAAGATTATTGAAGATGAATATTAAAGTTTGCATTGATTCATAAGAAAAAAGAATATGATATTTATTCTTATAAGAAATATATTATCCAACCGTGATTGTGATTTTTTATTCTAATCATATAAATATTTTGTTCGATCATGTGTGGTGATAACTTAAATTAGAAAGAACACTATAAATTATATCGGTTAATGGAAAAAGTAGTAGAAGCTCCTCATAACCAGCGGTATGAACAAATCTCAATATTTTTTAAAGAAAAACAAAAAAGACAAAAAATCAAAAAGTGAAATTGAAAAATAAGTCTGCCTATTTTTAACTCATTGTGGCATTTAATGGGCACTTTCTGCTACTGCATCTTTTTCCCAAACTATATATATATATATTATCTTTCTTTTTTCTATTTTTTTTTTATTTTCACGTTTGAAACATGTTACATTTTAGGAAAAATTAAGTGTCAATATATATTGAATATTTTTAATTTATAATCATACATGAGAAAATATTTAATGTATGATGAACAAAACTTGACACTCATTCCATCCAATTTAATTACAATATTTTTTTATTAATCATAATATAAATACAACACTTGTATTGTTTTCTTATTTTGTAATTAATTTATATTATTATAATTAAACTATATCATCATCCCCTTCCTCCTCCCTTATTCTCTTTTTTAAATTCCTCTTACACTCTATTACCTCTTAAACAACTATTTCTTTCCATACAAACTTAACACACTCATAAAATCTTGCTTGATTAATTAAATTGGAATGAAAATAGCATCAAATAAAACCAAAATTGATTAAAGAAAATGAATATATTTTTATATATTTAAATAGTTTTTGTTTTTTTCGGTTATGGGCATTGACAGATCATCTGAGTTGGCGTTATCGTGTCCACTCTCAGGATCTATGGGGCCGTGTGTGAAACATCAGGCCCATCAGCCGAGTCTCTTCAGTCCACTATTTGGCTTGTTTTCAATCATTCATGGGCCGTGGAATTTGTTCAGACTCTACTATGTAGCCCAGTCATTCCCTATTCATTTGAGGGCCCAAGTACTATTTCTTGTAGTATCTGAGACCCAAAACCAATATTATGTTCACTCGCCACTGGTCCATTGAAACCTAGACAACCAGTATGCCATGCTTTCAAGCTCCACACTCAACAATTTTAAAGCGTTAAATGAATCATATGATATGCAGATTTGTAGAGTATATCTTGTTACGTATACTTTTGGCTGACGATCATTTTGGACATAACATGGAGTCATAGTATGTGGATTATGCTGACTAGCAATTTCACGAACTAAAAACTGTCTCAAATGTCACACACCGTGCACTTATTGTGATTTTGGAACATATCACGAACTGCAATATCTTTTTATTTTATTTTATAATGAATTGTTGGTCTACTATGAGAACAAAAAATTTAAGAGATGTGATGGAAAACAAGAGAATAATTGGAGCAAGTTCATGTGACATGTCACAAGATTGTCAGCAAGTCGGTGAGGTGGGGGATGATCAAGGCTTCGTTTATCTGATTAATTAGGTCGTTCGTCCAAAATATCTCTTAAGATCGACTTATAAGGACTCTTATGTGCTTAATTTCGATCATTTGTCCTGATGAGATACGACTTGCCGTTTATCAGTAACTTATTCGCGTACCCTAGTAACTTTGCTAGTGACGATACAACTTCAACAATTAAGTTGTTTCTCGACATTTATCAATACGAATGGATGAAAACTCAGTTTTTGTTAAGCAAGTTTATGCAGTCAAAATACTCATAATTTGCCTAACTAAAAGATAGCAGAACGGTTCTAGAGTGCTGTTTTCAGGTCCCATTGGACAGTAACTGGAAAAATGGCTGGATTTGCAATGATTTTAATAACAATACAAAAACTGTATTAAGGTGATAATGAATTGCCATGGACCCTTTAAGTTTGTTAAGTGTAAGGTCCCAATTATTTAATTCATATTGTTATTGGATACCGTTTACAGACATATCTATGAGGATATGACTATATCAATATAACAAAACCTCATTTTCCTTAAGCGACGACATCGTCAAAATGATGCTTGCAAAAATTAATTTGTAGGAGAACTATTAGAACAGAAAGCAATTAATTGACCACGAAAATTTGTCATGGAAGTTTTTTCTTATCGGAGTCTCTGTATTTGCAGGTGTAATTGTTAAAGTTTGGGTGAAGTTTTTTGGTGACTGATTTATGATATGGACAAGAAAGAAAGGGCGAGGAATGTTAAAATCAGTGACATGTGGTCAAATATACCGTACAAGTACCTTATAGTACCGGTCGCCCATCCCAATCCCATTTCAAATGGCTATTCTCATGTTAAATGGTCCATTTTTTTATTGTCACCAGGGACTAGTATAAGTGCATTCCTCTTTTTACATTATTATTATTGTGTGAATCTTTGCGCATCAACATTACAAGTACAGATTTTTTATTTTTATTTTCTGTGTAATGTCTCAAAAAAAAAAACTTAAATGATTTGATAATATTATCTATATCAATCAAGTGTGTTTTTTTTCGATACTTTATCATTTTAGAATTTCATAATTAAATATGTTTAATGTGATTATAATTGGATGAGAGATAATTCTAGGTTAACATGACAGACTTGTTCATTACATAATCATAAAGTAACACAAAACGTTAGACCAGAAGAAATTCAGTGGTTGAGATATCATCTCATCTCCTCACCGGCTCTCTCTGATGGATGAAATTGGACATTGATTTTATGTCGAATTCTGTGTACTATATATATCCACAAAAAGAGGCATGGCGTCGCATCTGGGGGAGGCCCCCTCCCTCTCCCAAACTCTACAGATCCTGAATTCTCATCGCTGCAAATTTATCAGCACCATAAATTCGATGTACTGTACGCCCAACATTCTCAAATTGATGAATCGCATAAGTGACTGGCTAGGTTTTGGCTATACCAACCAGTCTCTTGATGTTAGTAACAAAAAGAAGACAACATAAATCGTCTTTCCTACACTATATAAATCGTGTGTCGATAATATTTAACAAGAATAACGAGATTTTCTTGTTATTGTGTTTGTTTTATTTGTCGTATACCGCTACTTAACATGATAGCGTCTGGACTCAAAATGTTATCGCAATTTCGAAGGTCTTCTGCCTTGGATGCCAAGAGGTGTGTAACACACAACTTCAGACTTATGCATTGCTCCTTGCTCAAATTTATTTATGACAGCAATACTCTTAATTGAGTTCCCACATTATTCGCTTAATGATTGAGGATTGGATATATGACCATCCGATTGGTACGCGATGATATCAAAATCATGTTGCAAACAGTGATGTGTTGTCCCACAATACAGCGATCATTGATGAAGAACGACAAGGAAAAATCTAACTTCACTTAGAAAACATTGATTTGAAATTAAAGTCTCAGCTGTGTTGCTATTCCAAAGTTCTGGTTCTATGTGACCATTATGGATCTGCTCTCCCTTTCATCCACTGTACTAACAAAGATATCACCGTTTATTTATTTTGAGTACTTGTTTTTCCCTTTTCTTTTGTTGCAATGGTCCAAAATGTTCTTTCGTAATAGCTCTCTGCAGTGTTCTCTGCCATACAATCAATTGTTACGTTATAGGCAACTTTGTATAAATCTTTTGGAATATATATTAAAGTGTCATGAATAATCGCCATAGCAATCACATAACTATTTTCGATTCAAAGACCTGACGTGTCCCGGTAAAGACTAATTCCATAATCATATCTCAAAGAATGTCATGTAGAATAAAACATTATCTCATCGGATGACACTTATATCAAATACTCCATCCGTCCCATATTAAATATAACGTTACATAATAACTATATTATTCATTATGTATTTTGATATATTATTATTTATTATTATTAAACGATATGATATAAATATCATTTTGACCAAGTATCATAATTCGTGACATATACTATGATGTTTTTTAAGATAAATTTATAAAAATCATCACTTGTTTTTTTTCTAATTATTTATAATGTCATCATCTTTTTGATTAATATATAAAAGAAATACAATTTTTTTGAAATGAAATAAATATTAATGAGGAATTACTTGGAACAAAATTAATCCCAAACATAACATACCAACACAAACACAATTGCTAAGGGATAAAAACAGAACATCATGCTTATTGTTCCATAGATTTTGCATAATTTTATTATTTTGAAATGTTTCAAAATTTTTGTAATATGTTCATTTATAAAAAAAAATATAATATGATTATGAATTAATATAAATAGAACAAGAAATTAAAGAAAAAATAAATAAATATAAATTTATATGTATAAAATAAATTTTATAAGATATATGACACAAAGTACAAGTACTTTGCCTCAATCCTATCCATGTTACATTACTCATACTCCAGTACCTGCGGATTGGAGACACATTATCATCATCATCACATGCAACTTTTTACACACCTTTCCAAGTTAACCAGATCCATTTTTCTACACAATCCCAAAATCAGAGCAAAAACCCAATTAAAAAGTCGCTTCGTATTCAGATCTCTGCATCTGCCATCTTCCTTTTCCAACTTCCAAGTCAGAGTAAAAAGGTCACATAACAAAACACCATCCCATTAAAAAATCAAGAACACAAACCCAGTCCATGATTCAAGTCAACACTCAATTAATCAACATTAACACTCCCAAAACACAATTAACTTCAAATTAACCACTTCAAACAAAAAAAGAGAATGAAGAAAACACGGTTTCCCCTTTTTACCCTGCAGCTGCTGCCGCCGCCTCTTGACTCACCACCGGCTTGACCGAAACTGTGCCGTTTTGCATCAAAGAGTTCCTGCAATGAGCAATGGCCCCCTGAATCGCACTCTGCAGCTCCTCTGTCGTCGACACATCCCCCGGTCCGGTCCGACCGCCGAACCCGGTCCGGCTCAGTATCCCTGAGTGTCCCGGTGACGACCGGGTCGAGGACGGACAGCTCCACACACTACTCCTCCTCAATCCATTCGCCGCAGCCGTCGCCGTCGGTCGACCAAGATTTCCCGAGAAGGAGCAGCCGCTGTGGACTCGGATCTCGCCGTCGGATCTCCGCCCCGGCTTCACGCAGAACCACACCGTAGATGACCTCGAAGGCGCAGATCTCCGCCGACTGTCCTTTTCTGGTGATGGCTGGTGTTTGTGAGAGAGCTTCTCGTAGAGCGGCCTCACCTTGTTGACGCACCTCTTGATCGCGTCCTTCGCTCTCTTCACCGAGGATGAATTGGAAGACGGCGTGGGTCCCACCGGATCCGGATCTCGCTTTTTGAAGACGGAGGAGAATCTGGATCTCCTCTGTCCTCCGCCGATCTGCAACAGACTGGCCGTCATCTCGCTGTTATTGCTGCTGTTGCGATACTCCTCCTCATTGCCAGAGCTCGGGCGAGCAGAGGAGGAGGACTCGTCGGAGCGGGAAATAGAATGAGAATAATTGTTGGTGTTGTTGTGGTGGTGGTTGTGATTATTGTAGGGGTCGTCGGAGGAGTTGGAGGCGGAGGAGTCGGTGGAGTCGCGGGCGGAGTTGGAAGTCGAAGATGATGCCGAGGAGTTGTTGGTGTTGGAGAGGAGGAGGGAGCGGACCATGGAGATGCGAGGGGAGAGGTGGAGTGGGAGGAGGAGTCCCTTGTAGAACAGATCGTCTGCTGGACAGAGTGTCGAGGTCGCGGACGACGCCGATTTGCGTGGGGAGATGGACACGACGAACTCGAAGTCGGACGAGGACGATGATGATGCCGTGGAATGCGCCGGCGATGATGGCGACGGTGGCGATGTGGTGGTTTTGGTTTTCTTTCCCATTTGTGGAGAGAGAGAGTGAGGGAGAGAGAATGGAGGGGCTGAGTGACAGCTAGCGGAGAGGGGAGGGGAGAGGAGGGTGGGGGGAGATGGAGAGTCGTCATGTTTATAACGGTATGTTTGGGATGCGCTGACGTGGAGTGTGAACTTCACGGCTCCCTCCGTTGTTGTGGATGGACCATGTGGTGACTGTTTAAGAAAATGTTGGACTTCAGTTACAGATCATATGCTTGATACAGAGTTGAACCTAAGGGCTTGTTTCATTACTTTTTAGGTTCGGGCTCCACTCTCGGTTTGCTTTGACTTATGTATTAACTTGAGTCTGGTCGAGATTGTTGGATCAGATTATTATCGAAACTGGATATATGTCCCTAACGATTAAAGTTCAAGCTTGATCGGATTATATCTGCCTTTGTTGGATCGAACATGAGCACAGTCTGTTAAATGTATTCGGGTTTTTGTACAACAAGCAATCCCAAAAATCAGTTAGTTCTCCCCACACAAAATTTCAAATTTCGAGAATACCACTTGTTGTTCTTTCATCAATATTTGAAAGTGGTACCCAAATCTATGACTTCACTCTTTCTCTCCAGGCGCCATTTGTGTCCTCTGTCTTTGCTTTTCATCTCGTCTCAGCTGCTTCACCGACAGATGAAAAGTGATTAATTATCATAAATACGTGCATTTAAGCTCGAGCAAAAATGACTGCATTCCTGATGTTGCAGCCTTGCTGCAGTTAGGTGGTTAATTTAGCAAGTTCTCAGATGCTACATACGATGATAATCTAGCTGGTGAAGAAAGGTGGAAAGGTCCTGCAGTGGATCTGGACGTAGTTTCATCAAAGAAAGGTTAGTGAGTGACCACACACAAATATACTATTCTCATTAAGTCAAACACTAGTGGAAGATCTTCATTGCACATTCAACCACCCATAAATTTGCTAAGCTTTTTGTACTAAATATCGGAAAATTGGGGTCTGAATTTCCACCGACCCAAAAAAAATTATAATTTTTTGATCAGTTATACATAAGATTTAATCCATAGTACGAGACAATCAAACATTATTTTTTTAAAAAAATATAATGAAATATCGATGATAGTAAACGTTATGTATTATAATCGTCGATCAATAAAAAATTCAAATCATACTTTCTTTGTATCATATTAATCGCAATATTTTTCTATTTATTCAATCTAAAAAGGTATATAATATTTCCTCTTTTGATAACATTTTAACATAAAAAAACCAAATTAATCTCATATATTAGAATACATCTAATATCTCCTCTCACAAGTGTTAGAGTAAATGTTACTATTATAAAAAAAATATTCTTTTTCAACAAAATCCACACAAATTAACACTCATATAATTTCTCGTACTCGGTTAAAACGTTTCAATAAACATAAAACGAAGGGCATATCAATTAAATGAATAACGAAATCTTTCAAATTACGTGTTAAATAATATAAAGAAAGAAAAACGTTATAATAATTATGGGACGGAAATAATACTCTCTCCTTCAAATTATAACGGTTTGACTCGACACGATAACTTATGCGTGTAATGAATTAATAAAGAATGATAATTTTATTATTGTGAATGTGTCAGATAAAAAATGTGAAAAAAAAAGAAAGGATGGTTGATGAACTGATATGATATAAAATAAGAATATTTTGATATTTTTATGTGAAAAAAATTATTAAACATATATAATATTATAATAAATTAATCTATAAAAAAATAAAGTATATAATAATTATATATAAAAAAAATCTCTCATATTAAAATTTTTATAATTTAACATATATTTTAATACATTTTTTTCAACTCTGCTCAACTTTTAATCCAATAATACAAGTGCTGTAGTCGTAATAAGCCAAGCCAATGAAATTGAAAAGGTCCACAACGATCGAGAACCTGCAGCAGCAGCAGCAGCCTATACAGGCAACAGCTGTCCCTGCAGCTAGCGGCACAGATCTTGAGATACTAGCATATGGTGAAAAAATAATGGTACATCCACCTAGCTAACAACCAGGCTAGCTAGTAGCTACTTCAACAAATTATTCTTTAAAAAATGTTCTGCTGATGTTAATTGGGCTAGGTAGTGTTTGGGCCGACACGGACATTTAAAATGGTTCACGGCCCAACTAAGGCTGGAGAGCAATTATGGGCTACACTCTACCTAGCATAATAGTTGAGGCCCATACTGGGATTATTCCCATGACCGATTAAACACTAACATGGCTCGTCTAATGTTTTTGCTCATAGTTCAAGCCTGCTTTCATTCGTAATCTGGAATTGCCGGCTATTGCCTCACTCTGTTGTGCGTTCAGCAATAACGTTACCTCTTCTCGTTTCGTAATCTTCTAGCACAAATGTTCGAAGAAGCACACCTCGACTTTCAGCAACATGGTGTGGCTCGTCGTTAGGACGCAACACACGTAAAGAATTTCCCATGTGTTACGATCAATAAACATATTTCCCACCACTTCATACAACTGGACATAACCTGGATAAGGTTGTCGAGGAAACAGGACGAGCAAAACTAAACCTTGGGCATCACATTGTACACTCTTAATCAACTAGTCGTCCTTACACAAACAGTACTTTAACGTCGAGTTCATTAGATCTCTTTTGGATCAATCCATCTCGTAGATGTACACTTGTTGATGTGGTTTTGGACGATATAGGATGTCCAAAACTTCCCTGTGAAAGGCTGTGCTCATAGATAGGTTAAAAATTATGGAACATAGCTGAAGTTTCATAGGCCATTATTCGTGGTTCATGTAGATTGTGGTTCAAAATCTGAACAGAGAATGAAGTATAAGTGAGTGGTGTAGCCTAACCAATAATCATCCTATTGCCTTGAAGTAATCGGCATGCCATGTTCAACCTATTCTTGAACATAAGACTATGATAGAAGATACAAGAAAAAGGATAAAAAAGCATGCGCTGCTATAGATCAGTAACAATAATGGAACAGAGAAAACGAAGAGCAAAATCAGCGTTTAGACATGTACATTCCCGTTATATTCTCTAGACCTGCCTCGCCTTCCTATCATATATCTTACGGTGACTAATTCGGTGGCTAGTTTTGTCATTAGTAATATTCTAGTAAAATTTTTCTGTTTATTTATACTGAAAAAATAAAACATCGACAGAAGTTGTCCTTAGACAACAACAAATTCAAATTATTTATTTATTATTTATTTTATTTTTTTGAATTTCCAAAACTGTCCATGAACAGTTTCACTTACTCCTCCTTTTTACTTTTATTTATAAGGATGCAGAATATTAATACGTCGAGAATTTTCCCAAAACAACACTCCTATAAGCTCCATCAATATACTTTTAGCATGACACAAGTTATTCACCAAAAAAGAAAGACGAAGAGAGCTCATACCTGCCATTTACTTATGATTTACGCAATGTCCTTTTTTGGGTACAGAATTTTTCACCAGCAGTCCAAGCACGAATCTTTGACCCATCACGCACAGTGCATTACTTGAAGCCAGCCAGCGTCACTTGCCTGAAACACAAGCCAATAGATACAAAGTTAATGTGAAGATTCGTAATTGACCCATCTTGAGATGGTGAGATACTCTGATCATCATATCATACTACACCATGATTCAGGTTATAACTATGTAACCTCATGACAAAATGCGACCGATGTAACACGAGTTACATCATAAATCTACTGTATCATCATAGAGCAGATCACCTTCAGCATATTTATGATTGCTAGATATCATCTCATCTACTGAGCTAACAAATTCTTAAGAATAAGGAGAATCATCTCATCTACTGACATGGCATGCTAGGTTTGGATCATTATAGAATTGACCCATAATGACAACTGGCTAGTTGTGAAATTGGCGATCTTTCTCAGTCGACAAGGAATGGGACAATGTAATCCTCGTTCCACAAGGATGAGATTCTTAAAGAAAAAACGATAATTATAATTCTATTAGTTCAAACCTCTATCAACCATGCTGATGATCAAGATTCAAATCCTGATAGATATAATTATTTTCTGAATTTATTCAACCCGTTATCAACTATTCAGACATAGATTAACTGGACCATAAGTTTCGGCACCAACCTCTATTTGGAAGTTTCACTTAGTATGACACTGTACGAGCAGCATCGACAGCTAAAAAATAGGTCCAAAAGGCAGCTCCTGTAAAAAAAAATGCAGATGAAGCATTAGGCCACTTCTTTCAACAAATCATAGAAGCACCAAGCAGCTCCATCATCTCAGCATTAATTAATTAATTAATTTTTGAAAGTAAATTTATTTATATATTTATCATTCCCTTTATGCTAACCAGATTCCAGAGTCATGTGAGTCAAAGCATTCCAACAAGCAGAAACCAAACAAATCCACTGCAAGTGCTCCCTATTCAAGAGAAAAAGGAAAGCAGAAGATGAGCATTGAATTGCTCCTATAACAAAGCTGAAATGCATATGTCCACAAAGCACAGTCATTTTGCATGAACTTTAATGAAAAAGCAGAGAGCCTCTTCCCACTTTTCAATCAATTCCTTCCTCTATTCTATTCTACCCATATCAACGGCCCATTGATATATCTAGAACAAATTTATAAGTAGCACGTCGCGACGAAACGTTCCAAGAATCGCTCTGTACATGTCAAATGTGCTCCCTATCTACAGTATAGCTAGACGTATAAGTCGAACCAATCTCGAAGAAATTATACCAATCTAGACTGCATGAAAGAGTCGCGCAGCTACGAGTTCACATATCGGGCCCCCCGCGCAACCTTTATGCCAAACAAACAAAAGCTTATACTAAATGAAGGCCTAGTTGGTTGTTTGCATTTTGGTTCTGTAGATTAGCTCTCCTTCATCGTCCTGAGCTTTTAAGTGCAGTAGCATGCAAAATGTGACCACTGTGACTCAGTTAGCAGGCCCCCCTTTTCCACAAATGCATAACAAGGAATTGTTTCTTAAAAGAAAAATCCCGAAAGATTTCACTTTGATCAACCAAATAACCCGCAAATCCGAATGACCTTTTAAATCAGATTTCGCTGACGAATTCACTTAACAAGGAATTGTTTTGGTCTATGCTTTGGAACTAATGTAACAGCAGCTAGTTGAAAAAAAAAAGTTAGGGAGACTCAATGCACACCTTTTCGGACTACATGAATACAACAATGTTGAAACGTTGCATCTCCTCCTCGCCCAAGTTCTATACATGTTTGGTTCCATATATTGACGCCCGACAGCCATCTTATAATCAAGTGCTTAATCTTCATTTTTCATCTATGATGTCTTCCACAACATACCCAAAAGAGACAAGAAACAAGCATAGTTCTTTATGAATTACTAAAATTAATATCTAGAATGTACTTGTAACATAAATGTATCGATGAATAAGTTACCTGTCTCTTGGAGAGGATTAGCTGTCTAAGATTAGATCAAGCACACCAATCCAGATCAAAGCTATATTAAGGAAAGTCAGAATAGCCTCCACAGTTGGTGAAAATAACAAGGAGTACCAGCAGAATGCCAAGTGATTCAAAGGGCAGTCTGGTCAACCTGTGTTCAAGTTCAGGAGATTGAATTAGATATTGGGAAACTTGGAAACAAGTCGACTGCTGTCATGTGACCACATGGTTTTGGGTTTTATCCCAAAGTTTGATGTATGCACATGTAGTTTATCCCTCTTTTCTTGATTAATTAAGATTTGATTGTCATTAAAGCTGTTAAAAGCCTGGAAAAAGATGACACCTCTTGCTATGATCTAACCAATGAATGACTTTGGGACAGATAGAAATGATGTGCATTATGAACTCATAACCACATACTTACTCCCAACTAACCCAAAAGAAAGAAAGAAAAAATATACTATTGTTACTTGTTCTCGTTTTTTGACATCAAAGAGGAGGTTAGTATTCAAATTCTAAACGAGGTAAAATTTACTAGTAGATTGATCAGCTCGTACCGAAACAAAGACTGAGATATTTTTGCTTGCTTGTTTGTTTGTTTGTTAAATAACACTAATCAGACACAATAGGTACTTCAGAATTTACTCTTCTTTTTATCAAGGGCATTTAATTAAACTGCATTTTTCCCTGCATATGCTTAACCATTTATACCTGAATCAGAAAAAGCTTCTCCATTTTGTTGCCATTTCTTCATGTATCATGAAGATTCAAAACAGTGCATCTAAAAGAAACATATGCTAGAGCTCCTAGTTAAAGACTTCGGGCAAGAAAATCGAACTTTTTCAAGCATATCCAAGCCCACAAATTCAGTTACAGCTTTACATCGACCACATGGAACCTTTCCTCTTCTTCATCATGAGACTTTCTTCCCTATTCTACGGTGACCACATGGCCGGAGTCATCGTGGCCATGATTCAACTCTAATGGCGATCTTCTGAGCTAATGTCCCTATTGGGTGCTTTGCAGGATAAGTTTAACTAAAATATGGATTTTGCGATTCGTTCATGTATACTTTTTCTCTACTGGAAACTCAGTAGAGTAATAAGTTAACAATAATTCTACACTTAAACCTACTGCTCAAAATAAAGAATCAATCGTCCTCTACTCCAGGGTCTGTCCATGTGCTTCTCCTACACCAACTCAAGACACCCAATAGCTCCTTTGCATCCAGCCTGCCTTTACAAGACCTCATTCATTTCTTTTCTTAATATTCTCACCCTCTGAAAAAATTAGCGACTACACGATGATACTTCATTAACACGAAAATCACATAAAATACTTCGTTAACAGAAGACAAAGTGTTGGATAACTTTTAAGTCTTTCACCAGCAAGGTCAAGCAAGTATATCTCACACCTCCCCTTTATAAATCCCCACAGGAACATTTTCTTCAATAAACAAAAAGAACAACTCACCTTAGTTGCTCTTGCTCTTCTTTGCTTTGCCCTTCTCTTCTCTGCTTTCTCCTTCCACATCCAAGCATGATCTCTTCTGAACCTACACAACCAAATCCGATATCAAGTGAGCCATGTTCAAGTCCCCGGATTTCGTTCTCAGCCGATTTCCTAGACGAAAGAGAATTCATTTCCATCAGCATCAACACCAACTCCATAGAAAGAGATCATGAATCAGAAAATGAAAGAGAAAAGTGTAACATGGCATCAGAGTTTGAGTTCTTATCAGTGAACAACACAGCCATGCTGAGCACAGCTGATGAGCTTTTCTTTGAAGGCAAGATGCTACCCTTATGGCAAGCAAATGATGCGGAGAGATCGCTGAGCGAGATCAACATAAAGGGCGAGAAGAACGAAGAGAAACATGGGAATGGGGACGAAGAAAGAAAGGAGAATGTACCTGTAATAACAAGTTGTATGAAGGGTCGTGATCATCAGCCTAGGATATGGTACATTGATGATGACCCGTCACCAAGGCCACCCAAGTGCACTGTCCTGTGGAAAGAGCTGCTGAGATTGAAAAGGCATCAGCGAGTCGCTTCTTCTCTGTCCCCGTCTTCCTCTTCCTCCTCGTCCTCGTCGAGCTCGTCGGCTGATGCAACGGCCAACAAAGATGAGAAAAATGCTAGTAATGAGAAGCAGACCAAGAAGACAAAGAAAGGGCTTGGCAGGTCAAGGTCTGGTAGCATTAGTATAAGGCCAGTGGTGAATGTGCCCATTTGCATACAAGGAGGGAGCAGCAGCACCAACAATGGCAGAAGCCTCTTGCCACCTCTCTTTCCTCTCAGGAAAGGCAAGGCTTGAGAAGTGGAAACAAAGACCGCAAATCTCACGTGTGAAGTGTGTATTCTTTATCAGTTCATCCTATTTTTCGTGTTTTAGGTCGAAATTCTTTCGATGTAAATTGCTAATTCCAGATCAGGTCTTGCTAATCTAAGAGCACTGTTCAGAGACATGAAAACATAAGTGTAGAAATAATATGATCCGACTTCAACAGGAGTAACTGTAGATTCAACAGTGCCTTTCCTCTGCTCTTCCATTTTTTCCTTGTCTCCTAATTTTCTCACTTTTCAATTAAACAGCTGATCATTTGGGTGTATCTAGTCGTATAAGTGAATGGAAGTGCTTGTTCTTGAACCTGGTGTAGGCTCACAGAACAGCCTAATCGGACCGTTGTGTGAGCTGTCCAACTCGACCTATTCGGTTAGTAATAATCCTAAAGATTTAATAGAGCAGATCTTCAGTTAAGAAAAGAAGGCAAGCTGAAGGAGAACAATTCAAGAAATAACAAATGCAAAATGAGTTTGAGATGACAACATACATACAGCAAATAAGGTCAGATAGAAAGCAGAAGTCCAAGCAGACGAATTGAAGGAAGACCAATACCAGCGTGCACCGTGGTCTGAGCTTCATCAACAGATTATCCATTCCATGGACTCACATTGTTAAACCTTGATTCCACTTGAGTATGAGGTTTGATTCCTGAAGACTAACTTGATTAAGCGTAAGGAAAGCTAACAGTTTACAATTCTTTCATTTTTAGTCCACACGAATCTCATACATTGTGTCAAATCCTCCTTCAAGGTGCGAATAGAGAAAAAGTGTACCTGCATCTTCAAGCCACTCAGAAACCCAGATCAACAAGTTCTTGGAGTAGAGAACTTAAATGGTAAAACTTCACGGGAAACAAATTGAGCAGAAGGAACTGTGAACCAGATTCAGAAACACAAGAACAAAAAAAATTATGTGGCTTCTTAAACAATGTAAGAGTG
>LIEC01010224.1:0-46073 GCA_001925005.1 Drosera capensis | reverse complement strand
AAGGTCTGGTAGCATTAGTATAAGGCCAGTGGTGAATGTGCCCATTTGCATACAAGGAGGGAGCAGCAGCACCAACAATGGCAGAAGCCTCTTGCCACCTCTCTTTCCTCTCAGGAAAGGCAAGGCTTGAGAAGTGGAAACAAAGACCAGTGGAAACAAAGGTCTGGTAGCATTAGTATAAGGCCAGTGGTGAATGTGCCCATTTGCATACAAGGAGGGAGCAGCAGCACCAACAATGGCAGAAGCCTCTTGCCACCTCTCTTTCCTCTCAGGAAAGGCAAGGCTTGAGAAGTGGAAACAAAGACCAGTGGAAACAAAGGTCTGGTAGCATTAGTATAAGGCCAGTGGTGAATGTGCCCATTTGCATACAAGGAGGGAGCAGCAGCACCAACAATGGCAGAAGCCTCTTGCCACCTCTCTTTCCTCTCAGGAAAGGCAAGGCTTGAGAAGTGGAAACAAAGACCGCAAATCTCACGTGTGAAGTGTGTATTCTTTATCAGTTCATCCTATTTTTCGTGTTTTAGGTCGAAATTCTTTCGATGTAAATTGCTAATTCCAGATCAGGTCTTGCTAATCTAAGAGCACTGTTCAGAGACATGAAAACATAAGTGTAGAAATAATATGATCCGACTTCAACAGGAGTAACTGTAGATTCAACAGTGCCTTTCCTCTGCTCTTCCATTTTTTCCTTGTCTCCTAATTTTCTCACTTTTCAATTAAACAGCTGATCATTTGGGTGTATCTAGTCGTATAAGTGAATGGAAGTGCTTGTTCTTGAACCTGGTGTAGGCTCACAGAACAGCCTAATCGGACCGTTGTGTGAGCTGTCCAACTCGACCTATTCGGTTAGTAATAATCCTAAAGATTTAATAGAGCAGATCTTCAGTTAAGAAAAGAAGGCAAGCTGAAGGAGAACAATTCAAGAAATAACAAATGCAAAATGAGTTTGAGATGACAACATACATACAGCAAATAAGGTCAGATAGAAAGCAGAAGTCCAAGCAGACGAATTGAAGGAAGACCAATACCAGCGTGCACCGTGGTCTGAGCTTCATCAACAGATTATCCATTCCATGGACTCACATTGTTAAACCTTGATTCCACTTGAGTATGAGGTTTGATTCCTGAAGACTAACTTGATTAAGCGTAAGGAAAGCTAACAGTTTACAATTCTTTCATTTTTAGTCCACACGAATCTCATACATTGTGTCAAATCCTCCTTCAAGGTGCGAATAGAGAAAAAGTGTACCTGCATCTTCAAGCCACTCAGAAACCCAGATCAACAAGTTCTTGGAGTAGAGAACTTAAATGGTAAAACTTCACGGGAAACAAATTGAGCAGAAGGAACTGTGAACCAGATTCAGAAACACAAGAACAAAAAAAATTATGTGGCTTCTTAAACAATGTAAGAGTGTATTTTTGTAAAATGTTCCTTTTGATTGGAAGGCAACTACTTGGATTCACTTATTACTAGAGTTGGTCTCAACTATCTGTCGATATTAACTGGATAGATAGGTCATTCTTTGCTTCAGCAATCTTAAGCTCGAACTTTGCAACCAAAATTAAAAGGAACTTCAACCTTTACCCAAAGAGAGAGTTGTTCTACACATGCCTTCATAAATGATAAAGGAAGATAATATATCAGCATTCAACATTAAGAAATCAAATACCTAGAAAGGCTAAGCTCCAAGTGGAGGTGGTCATGAGTGGGACTCTGTATCAGCTAGTATTTCATACGGTACTACTAAAGCACCAAAAGTTACAATGTATCTCGTACGATTCCAATAAACCATACAGTAAGTGTCACGATGTATCATGTAGCATACTTAGTGGCGGTTTCTATAAATAAATTCAAACTTAACTTTTCCCGGGAAAATCAAGAGCCATAGTGCAAGCCACCACTATAATCATCTAGACTTTCACTACATATCTAGCAGCGGATCGCCTCATACTCAGAAGGGCAGCGGGAAGATTTGTCTGCCAAGTTCATAGATGTAGCCAGAGAAACCCCTAAGAATATTCAGAAACAAATCAACTGCGCATTAAGCCTAGCCTAAACTCCAATGAACGTCAATCACAAAACACAGAGATCAACCTTGAATGGAGAAGCAGATAAATGAAATTTTGTATAGCAAATAGCACAAATTACACCCCATAAAAAGCCGGTTAAACATATAACATCAAGACTTCCACATTCAACATGGAGTCAAATGATTCAAATTATAAGGAAAGATTTTGAATATCACTTTCATCGATCTCACAATCATCGAGCCAATACTTCATCAAATAGGGAAAAAAGAATGCCAGATTTGGACCAATGAAACTTTTTTTTTTCCCCTTTCTTCTTTGTCAGGCATATACAAATCAAGATGTCGTGTTTATATGAACAAAGAATTACAATATTGAACACATACAGATATACTATTTTGCTGCCTGCAGCCGGGTTCCATGGCAATTAGCACACAATCTTAATCCAAAATCAGCCTGTTGCAGGAACTTGAAGCAAAGTGTATAAGATGGAAATATCAGGTCTGAACAAAAATACCACGCCTGATGCAGACATGAAAGCCTCAAGATGACGGAGAAGGTGAAGGGGCTGGAGACAAAAGATGGTTCCCAGGATTAAGATCTGAAAAGAGAAAATGAATGTTAAGATTTGGACGATGTTGCAAGTGATGCGCCCAAAATAATATCGTCTTACGTAAAGTTTAGCCCAGGCTTCCCAATGAGGCTACTCGGGATTGTACCAGTCAGCTCATTGTACTGTATATGACTGCAAACACAAAGAATAAATAGGAGGATTGTAAATACATTACTAGCTTAAACACTACTTTGCTGAACTTTTGATTCTCTCGGCCTCTACCCTGCTGGTTAAGTGGGAGTTGAGTTAGTGTTCTTTTATAGTGAAAACCCAAAGCCGGATAAAAGTCCAGAGTTGTGCTGTAAGTAAACGATGGCTTTCACACAACTAAAGTCATTGGATCTTTCTCAGAGAAAGACCCAGTTTTTGGTGTTGAGATGGATTATTGAGGAAACGAAATGCTAACAAAGCAATTCAGCTTTTTTTGGGCGCTTAGTCTTCAAAACACAATTTCTTTGCTCCTAGCTCGTATGAATAAGCTTTTAAGAATCAGATCAAGGAGTACGGATCATCAGGGATTAATATAAACAAGCAACAGCAGGAACTCCAAACAAATTGAATCACTTACAGCTCTTGCAAGCTGCTCATGTCTCCCAGGGATGAAGGTATTGTACCACTGAATCGATTACTTTCTAGGTCCCTTCAATAAATAAAAACAAATATTGATACAATCACTGTTCAAAGTACTGAATTCTATATGAGGTCAAGCAGAATGTTCAGGAATCATATTTCATGAACATACGTCAAGTTTTGAGTCAAATCACTTGTTACATTAATACTATCAACTTATGGGTCTTGAGAGCATTCTAGTGCAGTGGAAAAGACACAATGCACTGTCTCATAATGCAGCAATATAATGAACTATAACGGGCAATGCTGCCACCAAAAGGAGGTCATGACGAGGGTTACTTACAGTATTTGAAGAAGCTTCAGTCTATGAAGATCAGGAATGGGTCCAGAGAAGTTGTTGTTTCCCAGCATGCTGTAATTCATCAGAAGTGCTAATTAACAAGAAAATTTTTGGATAACGTAAAAGCAAGATTCTGTGATTCAGCAAGTTACATTGTCGTAATTGCCGTCAAATTGCCGATGTCAGGTGATAAGGATCCAGAAATACCCAGTCGTGTTAGATTTCTGGCAGCAAGAGTAAGAAAGAAACAAAATCAAAATCAACTAAGAGACATAATTAAAATCAACATGTTGGAAACATTTATTCACAAAGAAATGGAAATAATGAATTCAAAAATGGCCTGCTTGTCAGAGATCAAGACTCACAGAGAAACTACACGAATTCGGCGCCCAAAGGAGCACTGGATGCCCGTCCATGAGTACCCAACAGGTAAACAAGGGTCGCCATTCCAATCGGGTGGAGTGTTTTGGAGATCGTTTTTCAAGCTTTCCAGAGCGACAACTGCAACATAAAATAGAACCTGAGCTATAGACTGCAGGATGGTACAATAACCATGAGTACCACAATCTATCAAGCACATAAATCGCTCCACATAAAGTCTGCAAACTCACATAGTCTGCAGGATTAACAAACCATTCTCTGTAATTCTTAGCCTATTGCCATAAAATTATTAGTAACTTAAAAAATAAAACAAGTTTTAATTAAAATCAAGATGGAATACAGAGGTTCAAAAGAAATTAAATTTCAAGGATGCTGAAATTCGAAATTTTCTCAGAGTTGATGGAAACCCTTTTACGAAGTGCTGAAGCTCTAAGATCCTACATGCAGACACAAGCGCTGAAATTTTACGGCTCGCAAGATTTTGTAGGTAGGAAGCTTTCATCCACTACCCCATATGTCGGAGGGATAGGGGACCAATTATGAGATATCCTAATGAAGCAATGGTGAAGTTTACAAACCATCACGAGCGAGTGTTCGTCTCCCAAGCGGCGCAACCTCAAATATCTCCCCAGCGTTGATCATGGGACTAGCATGTGATCCAACAGTAGGGGTGAGCTTTATGTTCGTAACACCAGCAAGTAGCCACGGAACTGCGAAGACTGCAAGCCCTAATGGAGTCACAGTTAGATCTTTGTAGTACGATAGGCCATTGATGTCGATGCTGAACTGTGGCAGGGACGCTTGCCCATTAGCAAAGTATAGTGCGATATAATATGATGCATTTGGAAGAGGAATCTGAGGCCATTGGAGTTCTGCAGGTCCCAGAGTGCTAGCCGTCCACTGTGTCTCGAACACCTTTAAAGGTGGATGATTCCATATACCAGAAGTCGAAACATTTGGAACAGCTGATACAGGACTATATGAACCAAATGGTTGCCACAAGCGATCAAATTGGTCATCTGGATACCTAGCATTAAAACAATATGAAAACAGTATGAGCTAGGGTGATGGAAACCAATTTCCACAGGCTCATTAACTAAATACTCCAAAGACTTATACCTTATGATAGACCCATTACTCCCAAAGCTGTTCCTCGAAACCAAACTCAGCGCATACTGATCAAAATCAGTCGAATTATACACAGACTCATCCAACCCAATCACCTCCAAAGCCGAAATAAACGGATCCGAATCCGTATAAGTATTCACACCAATACAAACACTCAGATTCCTCCCCACAGCCCTAAACACTCCTTCATAATATGACGACAGATTCCTTCCATAATCCTCCGTCGTATTCACCACGCCCCAAAACGTCCCATCCACGATCTGATCAAACACCGGTGGCACCACCACCCCCGCCCCATTCACCCCACCGTAAAAATACATCGTCCTGACCAAATACTTCTCCCCGCGAACAACAGGCACCTCATAACAAAACTTCCTCCCCACATTCTCTTTTGAGGAAAATGATCGAACACTTGATAGGATCGGCACCACACCCGGAATCGAAACGTTCCTCGCCGATCCAGATGACACAAACCCATCATCGGGCACCCAATTGAACCCTAAGTACTCCAAAGGCCTTGTCGCCCCACAATCAATATACACACCTGCAAAAAAACACATTAATGAAACATTTCAGACCCAGGAAAAAAAGACCTAGATGGGGAAATGGAGAGAGGGGTTTAGGGTTTACTGTTTTGGGGTTGAGAGATGTGAAATGGGAGAAGGGTAATGAGGAGGATGAAGAGGAGGAGAAGATGGCGCATTGTGGTTGATGACGATGATGCATAGAGGGGAGACGTGAAAGGGTGTTTTTAGTTGGGGTTTGATGATTGATCTGGGGGTTTGAAAGGGTCGTTGCAAGACGCGGGAAAAAGAAGAAGAGGTCAATGTGGGTGTGGTTGGAGGGTTTGGTGTGTTTTGGTTGATTTGGAAACATTAGAACACTTTTGTTTTGGGTTGGTTAGCTTTAGGTTGGAATGAATATTAAGGATGAGGGATCGTGTATTCGTGTGGGATAATCATAGTGTGACAAACTTTGAACAAAAATATTTCATAATTGCATTAAGAAATTCAACCGAATTATCCAAACAATCGATAAAATTTCTCCAATAAATAATTATTCAAATTATATTGTTTCTGCTTTAAGATGTAAATATATATTATGTTTTTTTTTTTTAAATTGAGATGCATACAAGAAAACCACGACAAAGGGACAAATATTAAGAGTCATGTGAACATTTTATGAATAATGTTTTGTGTTTTTTTTCCCTCCAATCATATCGCATAATGCAATACAATAAAAGGGGTTGATTACTGTCTCTTTTACCACAGTGTTTAATGCAAGGAGATATCATTGAGGTTTCCAGTGTAATAGGAATGAAAACCATATTATAAACTAGCCTACAGATCAACAAATAAGTTGTTTTCCTCGTTGGTATGGTACGAGAAAGAAGAAATATTCGTAATAAAGCAAATATTATTTTCGTTTGGAATGATTTTCGGATTGAAATCAATAATTTTCTAAAAAAATATCTAAATTGGAGATTAAATCCCCAACAACATTATCAAAACTAACCGATTTCATCAATTCGACAATGGAAAAAACAGAGAGGTTGTCATTATTTTATGATTTAAAGAGGAAATTGATACTGTTAAGACACTTCCAAGAAAACTCATGTTGTACCCCATTCGTCCCATAATAAATACAACAAATTGATCAACACAGAATTTTATATATATATTGAATTTTTATGAAATTTGATGAAGGAAAAAAAATATTTTTTGGATGATAATAAGGTTCATTATAACATATGTGAGAGGGGATAATGAGATATACAATACGGAGATTTTATATTTTTTAATATGAAAATTTTCTAAATGGGATAGTGTTGCAATTATTTTGATATAAAAAAATATATCATACTTATTATGGGACGGATGAAGTATTAATAATAAGTTTTATGTGAGGAGCAGTTGTTCAGAAGAGTCGATTATTGTACTTTCTAGTTTGAGTTTTTCCTACTGTTTTCTAAGGGCTCAAACAAAAAAAAAAAACAAACAAAGCAAGAAATGTAAATTGCTTTTAACATCATATTCATAGTGGTTCATCCATATCTTGATCAAGGAGTTATGACTTACGTCCGCTCTTCACACACATCAATCATACTATGTAAAATCACCTTTACAAATACACAATTGTTTATTGCTCGTAGTTCAGTAACTACGAGACTTCAACTATATTTACTTTGTCCTATGACGCTACGACACAATCATCTACATCTATATTAGACGATCCTTTGCGAACCATACCTAGTTTGATTCAACAATACTTACTGACCCCTGATCTCTATTGAAAATCAATCACAGCTCCATAAACGTGATTAATGTCGAATAACATGATCATACAACTCGATTTCCTATGAACATACAAAGCTTGACACAAATATCAAGTAGTTACGTGCATTGAGCACCACTAATGTAGAAGTCATACGGATATCTTCATTGTAAAATAAGAATTCAAATCTTTTTTCGAATCACCAAGATTGAGGTTGAAAAGACTTAGTTTGAAAGCACTCAATTTTTTTTAATCTCTTTACGTTCTATGCGATTGAGTGACCAACATAACGTTTTTGGTGTTTGTTAAATAATTCATTTTGTTGTAAAAACCCAGGGAAAGGATGGACGAAAGTGGAATAGAGGAGAAAATCAGTCAAATAGTATTTTTATCATGTTTTCAAGTTTTTAAGGATTTTTTAAAAGATTTATCGTATCAGGTTTATCTAGAAACATCCATTACTTAATTTTCAATTAGAAGGATATTTTTTTTTTCAATTGAAAATCATTATCCAAACAAAAAATATCTTTTTCAAATCATAGATCCGAAAAATAAGGCTTTAAAATAAAATAGATAATTTTTTCATCACCCATCTTTTCGAAAAAACATTTTCAATGTTAATCATTTTGACCACTCAATAATTTAAACGATAAGGCAAGATGTCATAGCATATTGTCCATAATAAGATTCCAGATTATAAATCTTCATCCAGTATCAGTCGTATCTTGTTCTCTATTTGAGTTGTAATTTTTTTATCCATGAGATCTTTTCACTCGAATATGAACTTCAGTCTTTTCACCAAGGTTCAATCCACGATTTTCAGATAATCTTATGTGCAGTATAATTAATCTTCAGATCCATCCATGCTCGATACAAAACTTCATGTGTTCATTCAAATTTTCAACGCACCTACTTATACATAAATTCAAAATAGTATTAGTGTACATTTACTCATTATCATCAAAACGCATGAGCTTCAACATACTCAAATGGTTTTCTTTTCTACAAATCTCACCATTCACAATATGCCTAAAGGAATACAAATTGGTATTGACAAAACAATCCTATGCAAAGCTTGAGTTGTAGGAGCAAGATTATCTTCCGTTCTTCCCCCTCATATATCACTATCGTATGTGTTTTTATTTTGTGTTTTTGTTTTATTTGTTTGTTTTTTTTTTTAAATTAAGTTTGTCCGTTTTTATAGTACTCATTCTGTTTCACAATAAATATCACAAATTAATCGATACGAGAATTTATGTGTGTGTTATATTTTTATAAAATTCGATGAAGAAAGATTTTTTTTATAATGACGTTTATTGTATCAATTGTGGAAGAAATAATAGATATATTATAATTGAGTTTGATTGATTTTTTATTTTTTAGATAAAATTTTTTCATGATACTTATGTGAGTTTTGAACTGACAAAGAATTTATATAAGTGTTAAATTTATATGGATTTTGATGTAAAAATAATATTTTTTATGATAATGAGTTACTGTAACACCTGTGAGAAGAAATAATGAATGTATTGTATATTGTAAATTTTTTTTTGAAAATAATCAAATAAAAAATATTATAATTATTATAAAATAAAAATATTATGATTATTATAAAAATTTTAAAAAATTAAAAATTAAATTTGTTATGAAACAGAATAAATGTAACATCACGGGATGACAATAATGATCCCCCTCCTGAGTTTTATGGGCAAAAACTTTAACCAATTCTTATTCGTCCGCCTTTTTTTTTTCATCCCAGCACCAAAAACAAAAACCCAAATTTTTTTTCAATTTTTCAATTTCGATTTATGTCCAAAACTCAACCCAATATTTATTCACTCATCCAACTCCGCTCCCTCTTCTACTCTCCACCCCTTCCCTGCAAATCAGCGCGAGCAAATCAATGGATTCCCACCACGGATGGCACGCCACGGTAAATTCAACCGAAAGGAAGGGGCAAAAGCGGAAACCCGACGACCAGCTCGAGTTCCGCCGCCGTCACGCCTCCTCCTCCGCCGCCTCCGACGACATCCTTCGCGACATCCGCCACCAGATCGGAGTCCTCCGGCTCAGTTTCTCGTGGACCGAAACTGATCGAGCCGCCGCGAAGCGAGCGGTTCAGTTCTTGTCGGAACTTGCCAAGTCAGGTGAGGAAGGGGACGGATCTGGTGGATTTTGGTTTGATTTGTGGTGGTTTTTGGTTTTGATTGGGGTAATTTTGTTGGTTTTTAGAGGATCGAGTGGGGGATATTGTGGAGCAAGGTGCTGTGGAGGTGTTGGTGAAGTACTTAAAGGAGCCACCCATGGAGGCGGAGACGACGGTGAAGCCGTACGAGCATGAGGTCGAGAAAGGGAGCGCGTTCGCGCTCGGTCTTCTGGCTGTGAAGGTAGTCGGCGGCGCGCTCTGTGTTTCTTGTTTTATGATTTTGCCGTGGTGGTTGTGAATTTGTTGTATCTTGATTGTGGTTTGGAAGTGATTGGTTATGCTGCTGGTTTGGACGATAGTTGTACTATGTTGCAAGTATTGCGAAATGAGATAGATAGGTGACTAATATGCGACTGGAGGATTAGCTTTGAGATATGACGAAGAATATTAGGGCTTATATGGTAGCTATCATCGCGACACGTACATATTGGTTAGTTTGTTCCGAGAATATTGTATCATCTTGAGGTGTTTGTTTCATTTTTTTTTCCTTAAAACTTTTCTTGGGTTTGTTATTCATGTTCGTGTGATTTGAGGCTAGTGGTTAGAAATGCGTGCCTTCCTATTTGATAGCGAATAGGTTTTAGATGCTTCTTTCAAACTGCAGAACTGCCATTTATTGTTAAAAAAAAATGACTCTGAGCCTCCAACATCTATCGGAATGACTAATGTATAATTTCGTGGTAGTTCCTTTTAGGTCAGAGGTTATTTAGGTAGTGAAGTTTCTCTTCCATATTTGCTATTTTGCGGGGAGAATCAATGATGTATCATCTAGTATGGGAAGGTTGCTGTTGTCATGTCTGTTACTTGTGGGGACTGACTCGACTGAGTTCAGACCCATACTTAAACCTTTTGATCCGCTGTCGAGCAACCGTGTGCCTTAGACTATTCTTTTGCAGTGAACAAAGTGATGTCTCACGGTATACATGGTTAGATGGATTTCACAAGATGTCTGGATGAGAAAACATGAACACAGAGAGATCATTCTTCTGTCTTGAAGTCTGTGTTTTTTTCTACAAGGAACCACATGGTGCACACTTCGTGCCAAAATTCCTTTTCTGTTCTGGACATACTCTGTTCTTATGGAGGGCATTACAGCAGTGGTCGTTATTGGCAACTGGCAACTTTTTTTTGGCTCCTTTAATTTTTCTTACCTGGGGCGTTAAACATATAGAGTAGCACTTTGGGTATACTACTAAATTCCTAATTAGCTCTTGAAAAATCACTTAGAATAGGTTGTTTGTATAAACCTTGTGCAAAGCTGTTGGAAATCAAGAATATTATCCTTATATATTTTCTTCCTTGGTGATGAATTTAGTTGTGCTTCTAGAACTTTACCAGGAATGCCAATCGACTTCCTGATAGGGTGGAAAACCTAGGATGAATAATATCTATTAATCCGTTTCATATTATTGCCTTAAACTTGGTGAAGTTAGAAAAGGACACCGTTCATTGGAGTCAACTCCTTTTGATACCATACACATAGCTAGTGACGTTATCATTGCTTAAAACGGTGTCTTTCTATCATCAATTTTAGCTTATGCAAACAGTTTAGGCCGACTGTTTTAATGTTGTAGTTTTCACCTAGAAATTTCAGAATTTACCATTAATGACACTTCCAAAAGTAATTGATGTGCTTTTATTCATTATAAGCTGTTCCCACTTATAGGGTTTTAGATGAACTGGTCATGATTTTTGCTTGAAGTACCTACATAGCATCCACTTAACCACTTCAGGGCACATTTATGAGCAATGTTGTCGGCCTTATCTTGCTGGTACTATTTTAGAACCTAGAACTATCAATATCATCTCATCTCATCTACAAGTTTTACTTGCCTGTTGGGACCATCGATTAAATAAATGTTTCACTGAGTTAGTTAATATTCAATTTTTGTTTGGAGTTGTGAGACAATAGCATAATCATATGCATGCTGGTTGGCATGAACTGCAGTTTTTTTTGGGCATATTTTGTAGCATGCTTTTGCATGATTGCATTATCACTTATATCTTTATACTTTTTGACAGCCGGAGCATCAACAGCTTATAGTTGATGCTGGTGCCCTGCCCCATCTTGTGAATCTCTTGAAGAGACATAAGCGCTGCTCCAATACAAGGGCAGTCAATGGTGTTATCCGAAGAGCTGCTGATGCTATCACCAATCTTGCTCATGAAAATAACAACATAAAAACCCGTGTCAGGTCTGCTCTTTGCCTGGTAGTTGTAATTTTTGACACTTGAATATTGTTTACTCATGATCTTCCTTCCATCTGTTATTCAGGATGGAAGGTGGCATTCCACCGCTTGTTGAGTTGCTTGAATCCATCGACTTGAAAGTGCAAAGGGCAGCTGCAGGGGCATTACGAACCTTGGCTTTTAAAAATGACGAGAACAAGAACCAGGTAATGGACCTTACAACCTAAGTATTTTTCATTTCATTCTATTTTCCTACCATTTAAATTTACTCTGAGTGACAATGAATGACTCCACAGATTGTCGAATGCAATGCACTTCCTTTTCTGATTTTGATGCTCCGATCAGAAGATCCTGCAATACATTATGAAGCGGTATGAGCTAATAATATTGACTAATTTTATGGCTCATTATGGATTGTTTCTAGTTTCTCATGGTATTAACTTTGGTCTAAATATTAGGTTGGGGTAATAGGGAATTTGGTGCATTCGTCACCTAACATTAAGAAAGAGGTTCTCCTTGTTGGTGCCCTGCAGCCGGTTATTGGATTACTTAGGTCAGAGCTATGTTTTTTGTTACACATGCACCTTGGTGCTTGAGCACTTGATTCAGTGCTGCAATTTTTTTTTTCCTTTTTATGTATTACTGAACTTTCTGGTGATAGTTCAAGGTGCTTCGAGAGCCAAAGGGAGGCAGCTTTGTTACTTGGACAATTTGCAGCGACAGATTCTGACTGCAAGGTTTGCTGAACAAACCTTCTTACGCTTGTATCTAATCCATCAATTCTCTTTTCACTTTATCTTTCTTAGTTTATTGATTGGATTTTTAAATTTTTCGATTCCTATTGTTGTCCTCGATGTGGAAGTGGTACTGTAATCATATATGCTTACCTAATTTTTCACTCACTTTTTTTTACTTTATTGTCGTTTCTTCTAAATAGGTCAGCGTTCTGTCTTTGTTATTGTTATATTTAGGTTCACATTGTTCAAAGGGGTGCTGTTAGACCTTTGATTGAGATGCTCCATTCACATGATATGCAACTCCGGGAAATGTCCGCCTTTGCTCTAGGCCGACTTGCACAGGTGAGTGTTTTTCTGTTTCCTTATCCGTTGGTGTGGTTGAAATTTTTATGTTAACTAGGTGTCACGTACTTTGGGTCAGTTACTCTGCTGTTATTTTCTGAATTTAGCTTGACCATGCCATAGCTTTTCAACCTCCACGTAACAATGGATGGGGTAACTTCCAGTAGTGGCTAATTTCAGGACTCACATAATCAAGCTGGAATAGCTCACTGTGGTGGTCTAATGCCTCTGCTTAAGCTTCTAGACTCGAAAAATGGTTCTCTTCAGCATAATGCTGCATTTGCATTATATGGCCTTGCTGATAATGAGGTATTCTTAACTCACATCTTTATGCATTGGTGATTAGCCTTTTCTTCTGATAGACTCACATCTGTTGATTGCTGAATTTGGCTTTCACTGTGTACGGTAGGATAATGCAGCTGATTTCATTAGACTAGGTGGTGTTCAGAAGCTACAGGAGGGAGAATTCATTTGTCAAGTGAGTTCTCATTTTGAATTAATATCCATCTTGGGTCTTCTGTATTTCCCACGATAAGATAATCATTTTCATTTTTCACTCAAAAAGACAGTACTCATGCTTGAACTACTTTTTATATGAGTGGGTCCATTTGTTGCATCAAGCACCTGATATGAGATGTGATTTGCAGGCAACTAAAGATTGTGTTGCCAAAACTTTGAAAAGGTTGGAGGACAAAATTCATGGTCGGGTGAGTATGATCTTCAGTTTCAACTTTCAAGTCTACCTTTATTATATGTAACTATACAGTCCAGTCTGATGGGATGTTGTCATCTAGGTTTTAAGCCACTTGTTGTACCTGATGCGGATCGGAGAAAAATCTGTTCAAAGACGAATTGCTTTAGCTCTTGCTCATCTCTGTTCTCCAAATGACCGGAAACTAATATTCCTTGACAACAATGGTACACAATCAATCTATTTCCTAGCCTCTCTGATCTATTCTTTCTTTCTCTCGCCTGATAATACTCCCTCATTTAGGCTCTTTGAAATAGCTCTTTTCAAGAAAGGAGTGAAAAACCTTATTAGTTATTTCCTTTTGAATTAGAGATCCTCCTTTACTTGCCTCCCTGAAGTTAATGTACTCATTTAGTTCTTTCATGCAGGTTTGGGTTTACTTGTTGGACTCCTTGGTTCTTCTAGTGTCAAGCAACAAGTTGATAGTGCTGTGGCCCTTCATAAGCTGGCTAGAAAAGCCTTGACACAGTCCCCCATGGATGCCGCACCACATTCTCCTATATCACAGGTAAGCCTCATTTTTGTAATAACCATATAATCAGCAAAGAGTGGGCAATCTTTTCTATAAAAAGTTTTTTGGTCCTTGCAATGTATGTGAGATATGCAATCTGCTGCTTGTCATTTTTCATCTGTGTCACAACTTAAAAAAAATTAAAAAAAAATTGCCTTCGTATCAATACAGAATGTTTTTTTCTACGTGCTGGTCTTTGTACTTTCGGAGTTATAGATGGTTCGTTTGATTAAGATATTGTGTTCTCAGTTTTTTTGCCTCAACTTCGTTAGCCTGTTTCAAAATGACACAATCTTGTCACGGGAGAAAATTTCCAAATCTATTGAACTCAAGCTAATTGCCGTATTTGTTTTCTATGTGCTCTTGCTTTTGCCTTATATTCTACAGTAGTAACGAGTAAAGAGCTGCTTGGAGTGATAAATTTCTTTGTGCAGGTGTACTTGGGAGAGCAATTTGTAAATAATGAGACTTTGTCTGATGTTACCTTTTTAATCGAAGGTCTGAAGCTTTTCCCTTTTCCTTTTTCCTTTTTCTTTTTTCTATTTCTTTTTCCTTTTTTGCACAATATCATCCTGGCATGCTTTTGTGATATTAGATCTGTCTGGAGATGCACTAAAAGCTTACTTCTCACTCGCCCAATTCAGGCAAACGGTTTTATGCTCACCGCATCTGTCTTCTTGCTTCTTCTGATGCATTCCGTGCAATGTTTGATGGAGGTTATCGGGTGAGTTTATCTTGCGGAAATATATATTTGGACAATTCATCTTTGATTATAACAGTGCATGATTTTCATATACGAATATTTAGTGTTGAGAAGGTGTAAATTTAGCATGTGCTGATCGTTGTAAATCAACAAATGTGCCGATCGTTGTAAATTTAGCATGTGGCTGTGCTGTATCTACCAAATTGGTAACATGTTTGCCCACATTATTATGTTGTAATGCTTTCTGATGCACATGTTTTTTTTCCATCAAAACAGGAGAAGGATGCGCGAGACATAGTGATTCCAAACATCAGATGGGAGGTTTTTGAGCTGATGACGAGGTCCAAATCTTCGGCATATGCTTTATTCTTCAAGGGTTTATGCCCTACTCGCTACAAAGTTATCAAGCTGACTTGCTGTGAGTGCAATTTGCAGATTCATTTATACTGGATCAGTAGATATTAGCCTGGACATTGCACAAGATCTCCTCCGAGCAGCTGGACAGTATCTATTGGAGGGACTTAAACGTTTATGCGAGTATACAATTGCAAAGGTCAGAAAGATTTTCTGCATACTTTGGAATCTATTTAATATTGTTTATATACAAATAATATTTTTAATCTTTCATCACAACTTAGAGCTTTTATATAATTCATTCATCTTTCCAGAATTTGAAGCAGACATAGCTGACTCTTGTCTTGACATTCACTTTTTTAAGGATATGTCCGTAGAGAATGTTGGGAATATGTATGAACTTTCCGAAGCATACCATGCTGTTTCCTTGAGGCACACCTGCATTCTTTATATCTTGGAACATCATGAGAAACTGATTGCAATGCCTCGGTATGTTTTTGAGCTCCTGTTTGTTTCTATCTTTATAGTCGTGTCTTGTGGTGGAGTGAAGTAGTAGGTTGACACTACCTGAATTGTTTCCTTGAAGATTCGGATGTAGACATGTTTATGCCAAAGAAGAAAATTGGTGGCTCCACAATTACCCGAAAAGCTTGTGGATATATGTACGATTTGGATGCTCACTTAGTTTTAGCATAAAATTTTAGGACTTTCCCTTACAAATGGCAATTAGATGCGATGGTCTTGGTAACAGGATCTTTCGAGTGTTCGGTAGGTGCCATGGTTGGTAACAGAAGAAAATCTGTGTTCGGTTGAAGAATACCTTATTTATGCTGAGTGTCTCTTTCCGTTTATGGAATTTGATTGTAAAAGCATTTAATTTATGCCATAGTTTGTGCTTTGCTTAGCTGCAGAGTGTTCTGGGTAACAGGATCCAATGTTTATTGTTTGACCCTATTCTTTTACTAGTAGCAAGAGTTGGACAATGCATTTTGTTACTTAACTAAATCTAAAGTTTCATCAATCTATCATTTTGGATCTGAACTCTTAAAGATTATTGAACCTTGTATGGGTTGTTTTGAACTGCAGGCATTCTGAATTACTGAAGCGCATCTTGCCGGATATTCATGACTATTTTGTAGAAATACTAACCCAGCCAACTTCCGCCTGTAAGCGGCCGACCGCAGCTTCTTGAGAAACAACTGTAGATGAGCAACATATAACTTTTGATAGCTGAGGTACATTCTTGCAGCTCAATATTCATGCTGTTAATGGATGACTCCACTGTCCACTCTGGTTCTCATCTATTTCTTGCCATTTGTAGGAAGAGAGGCAATGCTACAGATTTCATAACTTCATCTGTTTTTTTTGTGGCGCTGTGATGGTGTCTAAGCTATCCTTCGAGGTTTTAGAGGTCTCGGATCTTGGGGAAGGCTTTTACTACATTCTTTCATTCGAGTGTAATCCACCGCTAGTGCAGTTATTGATTGTTCCATTCGGTCCTAGGAAGTTGCCAATTTGGTTTATGCTCGAGGGGAATATTGGCAGGGATATCACATGATTTTTCTGTCATTTGTTGTCGTGTGTGATCAAGTCTCGGCAGTGTAAACATACATACGCATTCCTACTAGGATTGCGTCCAGTATCCTGTGTATAATGTAATGGATGCTCTTATGCATCTTGTTCAGTTTATTTCCTCTTCTAGTGCATTATTCAGAGTACACGTCGAAGTATCAACAAATATTTGAGCAGGATGGCTGACAGTCGGTTTTACTTTAGGGTTCAAATAGTACTCACCCCCTACTATTTTTTCATTATTTTATAACTACCCTTGTCGCATTATCACCTTCCTTTGTTTCATCAACAACTTCATATATATATATTAAATAACAAATTAAATAATTAAATATGAAAAGATTTTTGTAACATGTGTGTCATTTAAATTACTCACATAAAGTATGGAGAGAATATGTCGATATTTAAAGATTTTTTTATATTGAAATTGATGATTTGACAAATGAGTCAAATCTCTTTATACACAAGTTCTTCTTCACAATCAACGTTGAAAATTAAAACGATCCAAAGGTTTATATCTATATATAGACCTTTTTATTCACCGGTCCAAGATAAGTTTTTATGATTTTTCATATCTCTATCTCTTTATAATAAGTCTTGATATTAAAAAGGTTTATCATTTAGAAGATATAACTTTCTAAAAAATCATCTCTATTAAAAAATCCTCATCAACTTACCTTATCCGTAACATATGCATCGATTGTTTGGCATAGCGCCATTGTATGAGTTTAGAATATGAAGCATTTCAACCATCAACGGACTGATTTGCCAAATATCAAAGAACAAATTATTCGAATGGCCGTTCTCATTTCAGGTTGCAAGTTTTATATTGGATTACTAGTCAAGCATAGCTTAGTCACAATCACACAAACACATTTAAAAAGTGATTTGAGATGTTCTTAGAAATATTTCATGAGTGTCGCCCATTACACTTGGGCTTAGTTTGACATGGTCGGGTGCTTATCCGAAAATTTGGTCGATAAAACAGAGTTCTTATTAGTTCAAGGAAACACAATATTTGGAGAACGAATTATTTTTATAGTCTCATACGGCTCAAAAACTGCATGGGCGGAATACTACATTACAAGCCCTCCACTTTTCCCCTTCATTTATTCATTCAAAATTCAGACCTTTTTCCATTTTATTTGACCTTTTCAAAAAATTCCCAAAAACCCATTGGGTGTCTGCCCAAATCTCGCATCATTCCTCTCTTCGTCTCCACTCTCTCTTTCTCTCTCATCTCCGTTTCTCTCACTACAACTCCATCGAAGCAACCTGTGCAGTACAATCCATCGACCAGTCCAGGTACCCTTCGAGCTCTACTCAATTCGGTTCTCTTCAAAATCCCTTTTTTTTGCCCTAATTTGTCGCTCTTGTGCTCGCCATTTCTAGGGTCTTGTCAGGGTTTCACTTTTCAGCGTTTAGTTGAATTGGGTTTGTATCCAGTTTCGTGTTGGGTTCTTGTTCATGTGGCCCAGTCGCAGTTGTGTCTAGGAGTGGAATTGTGGTTTCTGGTCAGCTTCTTGTTTTCCGTGTTATGCGAATTTGATTGGTTGAGTTGTCTTTGACATGCTTTCCGTAGTAGTATTAGTCGTACATCGGATGATGCTGTTCACTTGTTTGTGTTTGTGTTTGTGCGTGGGTGTGCAAGTCACGCGTTCTAGTTAAGCATAATCGTGCGTGTAGTGAATGGATATGGAATTGGATCATTTCTGACAAACGAGATGAGTTTGTTATGAGTTTACCCTTTTGATGTAGTTGTGGGTGTTGAGAAAAGCTCCTTCGTTTCGCATCCTGGTGGGGAAAGGTTGGAGTCAGTTTTGGTTACATTAAAAGATGTAGAACTATTTAAAATAAGGCTGATGGGTAGCTGATCTCTGGTTAGATGATGTGTTGTGACTTTTGTTACTGGGTTTATAGTGTTGTCTTTATATTGCTGAGGCTTTTTTGTGTACATTATTAAAGAAGAATAGGTTGGACATTCCCTTGGTTTTCGTACTATTTAGAAGCTCTTTTTCTGTTTTGAGGAATGGATAGAATGGTTAAGATGTTGATGTTCTGCTTGATATGATTTGGTTGTTCCCTTCTATAGAAATCCGGATTGATGAAAACTGAATGGTTGATTTTGTGTTTTATGTTTACATGTCTGGGTATCCCTTTCTTTTACTGTTCTATTCCGTGGACTGTGATAGTGTTTCTGATACGCAATATTGTCTTTTAAGCAAATTGTGGTTCTGGTGGTACGGATCAGTGTTTCAGTGGCTCAGTCACTGTCTTTAGTAGTACTTTATCCATGCGTTCAACCTGTGGCATGTGTTAGTATTACTGCCAGTACTGAAGTTGCTTGTTAGTAGTCTAACACTTGCTCAGTCAGGACAATAACAGTTGGCTTGCTCTATAACCTCCTCTTCTAGCTTATTTAAGTACTCCCTCTGTCCCAAATTAATTAAAACGTTTTGACCCGATATGGGAATTTATGTGTTAAATTTGTGTGGATTTTAGTGAAAAAAGGTTTTTATTTATTTATTTAGTGGGGTTTATTGTAGCAATCTATCCATGTTTTCCCAAAGTCTAAGTACTTGCATTATGATTTGATAAGTGGATTTTTTTATCTAGTAGGAGTTATCTTAGTTCAGCTGAAACTGTATACCATGAAGCATTTGACATAGAGTCTCTGCCCTTTGTAGGTAGCAATGACAGCTCTACTGGACTCAGTGCGGAAGCAATTCTCTATCAAACTATGGCCTCCAAGCGAGAAAACAAGGGTGATGCTTGTTGAAAGAGTGACCGCCAATCTTTCTTCTGAAACTATTTTCACTCGTAAGTATGGCATTTTGAGCTAGGAAGAGGCTGAGGAAAATGCTAAAGAAATCGAAGAGAAGGCATTTACCACAGCAAATCAAGGCTACGTAACAGAACCTGATGGTGATGGGAGTTCAGCTGTTTAAATATATGCTAAGGAATGCAGTAAACTTGTCCTTGAAGCTCTGAAAAGAGGACCGACAGCCAAAGTAACAAGAGAAGTTCCAACATCTGAGGAAGTCCAGGAAGCTGTTTTCGATATATCTAAAGGTCAGCGGGCCTTTATCGAGGCTGAAGAAGCAACCGAGCTTTTGAAGCCTCTCAAGGAACCAGGGAACAACTATACCAAGATATGCTTCAGTAATAGGAGCTTTGGTTTGGGAGCTGCTCGGGTTGCAGAACCCATTTTGGCTTTGCTGAAGGGTCAGCTGAAAGAAGTAGACCTATCAGATTTCATTGCTGGTAGGCCAGAGGCCGAAGCCTTAGAAGTAATGACTATGTTCTCTGCTGCTTTAGAAGGTTCCAACCTGAAGTTGCTTAATCTCTCAAACAATGCTTTGGGTGAAAAAGGCATTAGAGCATTTGGAGCACTCCTAAAGTCTCAAAGTAACCTGGAGGAGCTTTATTTGATAAATGATGGCATATCCGAGGAAGCAGCACGTGCTGTCTGTGAGTTGGTTCCGTCCACAGAGAAGCTCAGGGTCCTTCACTTCCACAACAACATGACTGGGGATGAAGGTGCTCTCTCAATTGCCAAGGTGGTCAAGCGCTCTCCATCACTCGAGGATTTTAGGTGTTTGTCGACAAGAATTGATTCTGAAGGAGGAGTTGCCCTATCTGAGGCGCTTGAGTCATGTTTGCTCCTGAAGAAGCTTGATCTCCGTGATAACATGTTTGGTGTGGAAGCAGGTGTTGCTTTGAGTAAAGCACTTTGGACGCATAAGAACCTGACTGAGATCTACTTGAGTTACTTGAATTTGGAGGATGAGGGAGCAATCGCGATAGCAAACGCTCTCAAGGATTCTGCTTCTTCCCCTGAAGTTTTGGAGATTGCAGGCAATGACATTACATCTTCTGCTGCTTCTGTCCTTGGAGTTTGTTTAGAAGCAAAGCAATCCCTTCGCAAGCTGAATTTGTCTGAAAATGAACTCAAGGATGAAGGAGCCCTTCTTATTGCAAAGTTCCTCGAAGGGCATCCTGGGTTGAGTGAGCACAAACATGCTAAGAAGGGCTGGCGCTCGTGTCTTGGCTGAGGTTGTCACAAAGAAGCCTGGGTTCAAGTTACTGAATATCAATGGAAATTTCATATCCGATGAAGGTGTTGATGAGATCACAGAGATGTTCAAGAAACTTCCTGATGTTCTTGGGTCACTTGACGAGAACGACCCTGAAGGCGGAGATGATGATGATGATGATGAATTTGGTGCTGATGGTGATGGTGATGAAAAGGAACAAGAAGAGGAGGAAAACAACAGAGCGGAGGAACCGGAAGACAAGCTAAAGAATCTCTATGTGGAAGACAACTAGTATTTTTGCCCTGTAGTCTTCATCCATCAATGAGGAAGTTGTTTTTGTGACCACTTTCTTGGAGACTGCTTTCTGAAACTTTCCTCAAAGTCAGTCAGCTGCTGGAGAGAACTCGTTAGAACAGGAACTTGAGTTAGGGCAGGATTAATATGTTCTCATATTTTGTTGTATTGCTGTGTCGAACCTTTGTTAAACTTCTGCGGGATTGTTCTTAATGTCGATTTGTTGGCATTATTACTGTGAACTTGACGCCTGGAATGATTCAGCACTGTCATCCTAAATGTTGTTCCCTTTCTTGCTTTTCTACGTGCCTTGGATTCTGCTGGCCGCAGCTATCCTATAATATTTACTGCGATTGTAACACATTTTGGTTTTAAAACTCTTCGAGTGCTTGTGAGTACCGTGATCTGCCGTCTGCAATTTCAGTTTCCGCAAGCTTGCAATCTGGTAGGATCTGTGTAATCTGATGAGTTTCGGATGATTCAAGGGCTCCGAGTTTATGGTTTTCCATCATGTACTTCTTGAGCCAACACAGGAGTATGATTCAAATAATCCAAGTAACAGGAAAAACCAAAGGTGCTGTCTCTTTATCTGGAATCACATTATACACAATTCATCCAACTATTAACGACTGACACGACTCATCAAACTTTTTGAAAGTCGAGTGACATGAATTAACCACCAACAAACTATGGAAGTCATTGTTCAAACTATGTAACTAATGCAATAACTATGCTTCTCAATCACACAGTCGAAAAAGCGAAACACTAATAATTCGAGTAATGCATCTGGGTGCCAAGCTGACAAAACAAACAACAATGGCGGTCTTCCAGGACGTCAGCTCCATCACTTGCTCTTTCCACCAGAACTCTGACCTTTCGGATCCAACACGGTGAAGCTTGATCTCTTTTTCTTATGGGTCTTCCATGTCAAGATACTGCCATTCCTAGAACTTCCAGCGCTATCCTTATATTCAGGGGAATCAAGCTTCTTGACCTTGAGCTTTTTGGGCAACGGAACTGGAGTCTCGTCGCTACTTCTCTCACTAGAAATCATACCATCATCATTCTCCTCCTCAGAAACGTCTTCGGTATCGTCCATGAAATGGCTATTCAGCAACGGAGTTTGCTTCTCCTTTTTCTTCTTTTCCCCCTTGCCTATGGAGTTCGAGGTGCCATCAGCACTTTGCATCGCTTTATACCACTCTGCATCGTTGAGTATATCAGAGTATCCAACTTCTTTCCTTTTCCTCTTTCCTGTTATGTTTGCACTTTCATAGTCAAAACCCTTCCCTTTGGTGTCATTCACATCAGGGGTTGTATATGCCCAGTCCGGTACTTCATGTTCTTCCATGAGGCGGGTTCTGTAGTTCTCTCTGAGCCTTCTCTCCTCATCCATCCTCTCAAACAGCCAGTATTCTTCTTCAGTTCGGGCTGCCAGGCGATTGATTTCTCTCTCGCTTGGGACATCAGTTCCCAGCGAGCTTGTTCCTTTGCGCATGATCTCTTCCAGCAGACCCCTTCTCTCCTCGGCTGCATATACATAAATGATTGTTAATTTCCATTTTAAAAGTCCATGGGGAGACGGCGATCATCTGATGTCAAGAAACAAACAACTAGAAGAACAGAGGAACGTCTATCCAAAAGCAAAACTTAATAGCTCACCCCTTGTCCTGCAATAAAAAACTAAAAAGAAATGCATATTGATTCTAAGTCGGATGAGAAAGGGAGAATTAAGTAAAAATCCCAATTCTTTAAGCTCTGATTCTAGTGTAACACATTCATCGAATGCTTTGAGTGCCCTTTGGACTTGCAGGACGACCTATGCGGAGGTCATGTGCTCACCAAGAGGTCATGCCCACTAGTTCCGATCTACTCCTTCATACACGGACACTGGGGATCGTCTGAGATGTGTCCCGCACTTGACAGCCATTTCTGTGCCTAACACACTACAGGCTCAAATGATTCAACCCAGGGCTGCCTATCACATGACCCACTCTATGGAAAAAGGTCCATAGAAATATTAAAATCATATAGTTCTGTAGTCATCAATTCGAATAAATTTCCCAGCACCTTGTTTTTCTCCGACAAAAAAAATAGGAAATGATCTACCTGACAAGAGAGGAAGAAATCTAAGAGCCTACTAAAATAACGAGGAAGAACAATGCATTCATTAGCTTTAGCTGGAGAAGAGAATATACCCGTAGAAGTCGTGTTGAAAAGTCCAGCTTGAATAACTTTGGCATCAATACCCATCTTCTGCTTCGCACGCTCCAAGATAACCTCCTCGATCGACCCAACACTAACCAACACAAATACCCTGACCTCCTTTGTCTGGCCTATACGATGAGCCCGGTCCTCTGCTTGCTGGTCCATCTGGGGGTTCCAATCACTATCAAAAATTATCACTGTATCGGCCGTTTGCAAGTTCAGACCCAGACCTCCAGCACGAGTGCTCAAAAGAAATATGAAGTAAGGAGAATTCGGAGCATTAAATTTCTTGAGCAACTCTCCTCTGTCTTCAGTCTTTGAGGAGCCATCTAGCCTAAGATAATCATACTTATGCGATCTGAGATAGAATTGGAGAACATCCAACAACTTAGTCATCTGCGAAAATAGCAGCACTCTATGTCCCGCTCGACGCAGTTTAGGGAGCAAACGGTCAAGCAGCTCAATTTTACCAGATGCCCTAACGAGTTCCTCAATGTGCCACAGGCTAGGGTCACCCACAAATAGGTAAGGATGGTTGCAGCACTTCCTCAGCTGCATGGAGAGGTTCTGTAAGCTTTTTGACTTTCTTGAAGCTGCAGAAATATTTCGTTTAATTCATCAAGGACCTCGAAAAATCTTTGGTAGCTAGGTATTTTCAACAATAGATTTAAGACTAAGGATGCCATTTGGATGAAACAAACAAAGTATTCTGATTAGACAAAGGCTCAAAGAGAAGCATAAATTTATGCATTAATGTTTAGCTCTGTAATATCTAACCAATACATTGGCATTGGCTTTTTCTAGTTGTTTAATCAAAACCTTAATTTGTAGACTATTCATCAACAACGGGTGAAAATTACACAAAAACCCTAAAAAAATGACTAACGAAACATGAGTGCATAGAGGTTAAATCTTTCCAGAAGAAAATTCACGCGTACAACATGATAGTCAACATGATAGAGGTTAAAATTAACGACTTCACACTAGCATAAACTCTTTCTTTTTCTTTTTCTTTTTATAAAAGCACAAACTCTTAATTAGCCATAATGTTAAAATGATTGATACATTTGTTCGCCAACTATCCCATGGTTTTGGCAATTTCATATCTTGCTTCTTAGTCATTTACTCTAAATTCAACAATGTTTCGTTAAAAAAAAAACATAAAACTAATTCCACAGGATGAGATTGACTCGTTAATCAAAGAATTAGGTCAAATGCCTTGAACATGAAGTCATGTTAAGTACTTCATGAAAACGACCTCACTTTACAAGGTACGATGCTAGATTTTTCTTAACCAAACAACTAATCTGATGGAGAGCCTCGGCAGTAAAAATTATGTAGTAAATGCGCAAACATTATTGCAAAAGCTGCAAGCATGGAACCTGTAGCCAAACCAACTCTGCCGATGTCAGTGATCTGGTGATAGTAAACTTTTTGCCACGCAGACATATCACATTTCAGAATGACTTGTGTTTTTTGCGGAAGGTACTTCTCTACTTCCTCTTTCTTCCTTCGCAGGATGAACGGCCTAATAACCTGACCGTATTGTAAAGCAAGTTCAGGACATGTCCAATAAAGAAAAAAGGTAACAGAGGCAAGAATACCAGAAGAAAAGGCACACATGATGTAGACGAAGAATGATCAGCTGTTCTTCTTCCTCCGTGAGAGTTACGTCACCACGATCCGCAAATGGCGCATTGAACCACTCCTCAAAATTGTCGACAGAATTAAAGATATTTGGAAGTAGGAAATTAAGGAGTGCCCACAACTCTTGCAAACTGTTCTGTATTGGAGTGCCAGTTAACAAAAGCCTTCTTCGAATCTTATAACTGAATAAGAACATAGAAGTTGCTTCAGAATATTGAACGAGCAAGAGAAGACACTGAAAATTGCAGATAACAAAAGACAAAGACACAAATTAAACTACATGTTTAGAAGTGTGATAGGTCAGACAAGGTTTTCATCACTTATTCCATGGAAAATCCATCCAACACTGATTCAGGATGTTACAGAACAAAGGAGATTGTGCGAGAATCATACCCTGAAACAAGAGTACGTGCAAGAGTGCAATCATGATTTTTTAGCCGATGGCCTTCATCCACTACCATGTAGTACCAGTGAATTTTCTTCAGGAACTTCTTATCCCTAATGATAAGATCATAGTGGGTGAGGAAAACATTGAATTTCTCCTCTCCAGAATATTTTTGTTGCAGCGCCGACCTTTCGTCCTTGCGCCCATCATAGAGAACTGCGTGGATACTGGAAAAGAAAAGGACAAGTGGTGAGCAATGAAGTATACAAGCTTCAAGTCCAGACAGTTTGCTTCATAAGAAGGTAAAGATGAGCTTAAACTAGAAGATTTCAACTTACGTTGGAGCCCAGGAGGCAAATTCATTTTTCCAATTAGGTAATACCGCTTTTGGAGCCACAATCAAATGAGGCCCAGTAACACCTTTATTTTCCAATAAGTATGCGATTAATGATATGGTCTGAATTGTCTTCCCCAGCCCCATCTCATCTGCCAAAATTCCATTTAGGTTGTTGTTGAACAAAGAAACCATCCACTGTAGCCCTTCTACCTGATAAGGTCTAAGCTCTCCACCTTGAAGCATGGCTGGCTGCTCCGTTACCTGCAGTGGTAAAAATCTCAAGTCTCTGTTGAGTGTTCGCAGGTTCCGAAAACATGAATTAAACAGATGATTATACATATATATAGTGCTGGAGGTCGACTTTTATATTCGATTCGAAGAATAGACAAAGGAAAAACTTAGTTTTAGATGGAAAAAATACCATCAGAAGAGATTCACAGAGAACGTTCTACAGATGCTGAGGAAATAAAACACACAATGGCACCAATTGTTGTCATGCAAGCATCTATGAGAGAATTGCCCTGTCATATTACATGAGTGAAGGAGCTTGATAAGGCTTATGCCATTTGCCAAGAACAACTTCATTTCGAACTCTAGCATGTTTCAAAAACCTCAAAAAAAAAAATCCAGAAAAAAGATGCATGACATTGATGAAAACACAATTGAAAAGTGCATCTGGCTAACACCCATATGGTAGCTTTTGTCCTACTGTTATAATTTTTTATTTTTCTCCAAATTTTATGATGCTTCAGCAAAGCGGCATAAGCCCGGAGATGGCCACTAATAGAAGATGTGCTTTAAACATTCACACAAAACACAAAGTAGCCATCAACACTTTTTGTAAAATATTTCTTCATCAAGACACTTTTACCGCGATCCGCACTGAAAACATCGAGCAAAGCGATTGAAAAGGAAAGAAGCCGACACATTACAATGTGCTATTTAAAACGTCTTCTATCTTGCTATCTAAAACATGCAATGATGCTGTTTAGTGCAAAATTACTTCAAGACATAACACACGGGGGAAAGAGAAATTACCTTTTCCTGAATGGAATGAACTGCGGAGTTATACTGCCTTTGGCCTTCAAAAATGTTGCCCGCCTTCACAGATTCTTTGGCAGTCATGTCAATCTTTGACGGCTCAGTGCCATCTGAATGTTCAGCATCTTTTTGTCGTTGAACTGCCGCGCCAAGAGATTCAAGAAGCTCATTGGTTTTACCAAGCAACGTAGTAAGCCTCTCATTTTTGCTCTCATTCACAAGTTTCATGTATGTTTCTTCATCTCTGGCTTTTATAGCTTGAATTCTTAACTTCTCCTGCCTTGTAGCTTTTTGCCTTTGCCTTACATGCCATTGCTGCCAAAAAGAAACATTAAAAGGTCAGTCTTCTTTCTTCAATTCTCAGTTAGATTCTCTTCCTCTCTTCTTTGCGGATCTGTCCCATATAATTGGCAACCGATGCAACAACTACACAAAGCACGAGAAACCAATGTTGCAAACTTGGTACTGCTTGCACTTCTAGAAGATAAATAGGAGTTGGGTAGAAAAATAGATATTCTATGCACTCGTGCTCGCTCTAACTATTCAGAAAGGGAATGCCTACAGCATGATTGGTCGACAGTAAGGACTACTTATCATCAAAAACCTTCATCCAAATCAGCAGTAAGTTGCACATCAGTACACAGGGACACACAAATGTAATTACGTGCTACGATACTTTCACTAAAGCAGTAAACTATTGATGAGGCAGAGAACAGCTGACATAAAGCAGAAAGTTGGCATGCCTGGACTCCATCGTTCCTTGCTTTCCTATGTCGTAATGTAGCTCCGACTTGCACATTGATTTCACGTGCTGCGTTAAGTAAATCAGCGAAAAATTTCCTCTTCCTGGTTTCCATGTAGTTCTTCTCCTCATCCTGTAATCTAGATAGCCTCTGCAAAATAAAATTTATCACGTAAGTGGCAGGTTTGATGAGCTAAACTCAAATCAACCATGAAAAATAATATTATTGTTTGAGAAGAAATTTATGGGGAACAAAACGGAAGTTTTATGTTTCCGATGTAATGTGGCGACAGGAAGTCCATAGACATAAAGCAAGAAACATCAACAGAGAATCCAACATGAGGTGCTAATAAAATTAACAGTGATTAGATGACCGATGTTTGTTTCTCAAAAAGATTTACTTTCAGAAACACAAGATCTAGCCTAATTGTCTACTTGCCACTTACCTAGAATTAAATTTAAGCAAAAAAAAAAAAAGAAGATTATTCAAAATAGCATTATTGGAGATAACAGGGACGCGTGGAATATGGATAAAAGAGCACAATATTCCAACTGACCTCAGCATCCCGTTTTTTCCTCAATTGGTCATCACCTTCCACTACAAAAGCATCTCCAATGCCATATTGAATGTCACGTAACCGCATCATTCCCCAATCATATAGCTGTTTGTCCGGGCATGCACAACTTGCACGGAGCCAATACTCGGAACTTACATCAGAACGAACTTTCTTCTGCAAGGCCTTAAGCTGGAAAACGGAAAGTAACCAGGAAAAATATCACACACAAAAAGAATTAAAACACACTAGCATGATGATTTCCATCGAGTGAGTATTCATTCACCAAACATTGACTTCCATTGAGTGAGTATTCATTCACGAAAAGAAAAAACACATTAACATAATGATTTCCATTGAGCGAGTATTCATTCACCAAACAATGACCGTTCCCAACATTCTTCATGCTATAGTTTACCTTTAGGCCGTATAGCTCAAGCAAGCACTTGGTTTGGAGGTCCTCGCCTCTACTTGAGGGCAATTCTGATATAAGAACAGATATAAGTTACCGCAAAACTGAAAAGAGAAAAATCATGATAAAAGAGAAAGCAAAGGAAAAGTTTAAGATTACTAATTTCACGAAAACATCGGCTAAGAGTCTCCAAGTGAAAATTAAATATAATGATGCATAAGTAATTTAACAAAAAGATACATCTGCTGCATCAAGTTTGGATTCCAAAACTATATAAGACTTATACGTATAGAAACTTGAAACATATTTGATGAAAGGAAAAGGCAACAGCCTTAAAGAAATTGGAATACTCCAAGGAACTGAGAAGCATTCCAAACTTTAAGCAGTCGGTAGAAATTTGCAATCCTTGGGCAGTAAGAGAGATGCTAATACGTAGAAACACCCATTCAGTAAAACCTTTGGACTATCTTTGAAAGATTACATGCATGGAAAAGTATTTTAATTCACTACTATGCTATGCAACTCGTAAAGCACCCCATACAGGAGATACAAACATGGAGTGAAACAACAGGAGTTGCATGAAAATATTCGACAGATCAATACTGCCTGAGGAATATACAGAAACGAGGTCGTACACACCTTCTAGATCGCTAAGCCGATGTTCAACTTGGCCTAGGAATCTGTTGTCCCTGAGCTCGGTTAATCCCTGACCAGAACTGCATGTTTCCCTCTGGGTTAGCAGTGCATCTTCAAATTCCATTATCAAATCCCCATAACTAGAAATCCCACGAACATCCTGCATATCAATTTTTTTCAAGTAGATTCCGTGAATAGATCGATCGAGAAAAAACTATACTTCGAACAGAAAGAATAATAAACTTCTTGCATGTCACCTAGCGAAACCAACTATGCTGATGAAAAGGAATAATCAAGTCAAGCTTCCTTAAGTAGGTAACCGTATCTCCCCAACCCCTGCCCTCATAACAAAAAAGCACAAAAAGAGATATACAAGTATTCCTTTTCACCAATGCACTTGAAACGGATCTGCTGTGCTAAGTAGCACATAACCTTGTCTACGACTCTCCCTACCCTTCCTGGCTTCCTGTACTTGTTCGCTTAGCAATGACGAGTCAGTAAATATCCAAGCACGCAATCAGCACACTAAAGAAAACAACAAATAATCCAGAATTGGTTCGTGATAGAGAACAGAGGAGATATACATGAAAGATTTGAAGACACTAGGTCGAGACAATGAACAATAAACGACACACGAATTCAGCAGAACCCCCGTATTCGGTGAGCATAACGCACATAAGTCGATGATGTGAAGTAGTCGACAACCTCAACAATCTCCCACTTGGCCGAAATCAAACCTCCATAACCAACAGTCCACACCCAAAAACACCCATAACAGGAGTAGCAAAAGCAATGAATCTATAAAAAAGAAAGTAAGAACAATTTTGAAGACCAGTGGCTGCAGACTCTATGACCTTGATGATTGTGAAAGAAAATAATAAGAAACAGATAAATAATTTCTATCACAAGCTTCAACTTTCTTCACAACAGGTTCCATAATGGTATCAACCTATCAGAGCATTTGCAATAAGAGAGAGGTCATAATTTACAAATACTACTACCACCTTATACTCGACATTTTTGACATGAGATATATCAGTTGGTTCCCCGAAACAAAGATGACTCCATGGCACATACAGATCCACAACCTGAGATCCACGTATTACAGACACTATCCCACCAACACATACGCCCTAGCTACACACCCAACCAAACAAAACCTCAGCCTCTCATCAACCACCCCAACACCGCACCCGATGATCGACAACAAAGAATCAATTCACAACGCAACACCTCAGATCCCAAAACTACATCACCATCACCAGTAATTAACACACAATCAAAACACATCCAAAATCACGTACTCCGATCCACCTAACAATCAACCACACCCAAACCCTAATCCTTCCCCAATCAAACAAACCAATCATTCACCACAGACCACATCAAATCCAAACACAACTACTCAGATAATCCGTCATACACATCTAAAATCATAATTCAACCACCTCTTTTTCCACCATACCTTACTCGACGCCAACTCCGCCTCGACACCGTCTCCACCACCACCATCATCATTGACGTCACCATCGGCGCCGTGGAAGATGGAGGAGACGGAGGCGAGGAGATCAGGGGGGAGGGGAAGGTCGCGGGAGACGAGGTTGAGTGCGCAGATTAGGGTTTTCGTCTTCTCCATCTCCTCGTCAAGCGACCTCGGCGGGACGCGGCGATCCACCTCCGTCGACATTGGCGCGAGTTCGAACACTGGTGGTGGCGCTTTGAATTATCGTTAGAAATTGGCGCGGGCTAATCTGACACGATGATGAGTCGAGTCCAGTCTCTCTTCGTCTTCGATTAGCGTCTGCGTGATTTTTATTTTTTATTTTTTGGTAGATTGATGTGGTTTTTTTGTTTGGGGGAAAAGGGAAAAATATAGGGGGGTTGGTTCGGAGGCTAGGCTTGGAGTTAGGTCTGGACGCTGGTTTGTGAGATTGTGACTCTGCGGACCCATATTTATAACCACCTCGTTTTTTTCTTCTTCTTTTTTATTTTGATATTTTTGAGGGTTATATTAATTCCATGGTTCAACAAACTTGGGTGAGATTTTATGAATTTTGAAAATTGAATGAATTTTAGAGGTTTTTGTTGGAGTTAACAATACTAATACAAATCCATGATCAATTATAAACCTAAGCTCACGTCTAATAATAAGCCAAAATCTAAGATTATTATTTAACCCTTAAATATTTTATTTGAATTTTTATATGTGAAGGTTCTAGAATATTGTCTAGAAGAGAAATGCTAATTGTATTTTTTGTGATGCTTTTTTTTTAATATATTAACTTTTTGATTGGTAGATTTTTGGATTGAAACATTCAATCACACGGGATCCATAGATAATTATCATAAATGAATCAATCAGAGAAAAACTATCCAAAAAAAAGAATACACAAACGAATATATTTAGTATTTCTCTTGTCTAAAGTGTTCCATAAAATTATCTAAGTGAATAATTAATTTTGGCATCATTCTATACGAATTTTATAGAGTCTTACATGATCGTTGGATCATTTTAATCCTCACCATTCACTATCCATGTAGGGAGGTAAATTGTATAAATAAGGGTTATGCAATTAGTATAAGATCATCCAAAAATAATCCAAATGTCAAGTAAAAGTCTACAAGTGTTAGAGTGAGTTATGTCCACAAAATATGTAATATTCCAATTGGGTTTGTAAGTTTAGATGTATGAGTGTTGTAATCTTTTCCACCATGTTAATAAAATATATTGTTTCCATCATCCTCACATATTCATAAATTCAACAGTTTTATGAGGTATAAATTGTTGAGTTTTAGAGAGTTTTCATGACATATAAAAATATGTAAACATGGATATGATTATATATATATTGTCATCTAAACAATATTTATTTTGATGATAATATATGGACTTGTTGTTTTTTTCAATGAAAATGTGTGATCATTTATTTTAAATGGCAAGATGGGAGGGAAAAAGAAGGAACTTATCATTTTCCATCTCTAATCATCGATTATTATCATTATAAAAAGGAAAAACTATGCTTATAACTATACATTTTGTGTCGTACATCTTACATCACTTATATCATAAAATCACGTTTATACATACTGCAATCGGAACAATAAAGGATTAAACGTAAAAAAAACCTGTAATAGAGTTTTTGTATGGGTTGTCTAAACTCAAAATCAAAAACTTATGTGCCCTGGTTACATAACACCATCTTCTTCCTTGTTACATCATCGTCATCGCTAAGACCATTTTTGTTGTCATTATTGCCACCATCATCGTCTTGCTTGTCGACTCGTTATCAGTCGTCACAACCATCTCTATCATTGAATTATCATCTTGAATCTCCATCGATCGATAACTAATAAAGCCACAATTTCATTTTTATCATCGTGATGAGTATAACCTTAAATTTCTCATCATCATTATGAACTACCGTTCATCACATATAAAATTATTAAATAATCAAACCATCTTCTAATCCGTGAAAAAATCGCATATATAAATCAATCATCTAATTTTTCATTCATAACTTTATAATTTAAATAATTATAGAGACACAAATTAGTACTTCTACGCTAGGTAAAATCCCATGACATTTTTCGGATATGTTATCAGTTTAGGGTACCTCAATGTCTTTCTTTTCGACAACTATATAACGTGACACGACAAGTGAGAATTGGCGCTGGATGCTTGAAAAGAACGCAAAATCAAATCACCCAAGTCACTTGGGTCTCGTTGATGCCCTGGAAGCGATGGCGGCGAATCGAGGCTCGAATCCGAAGCACAGATCTGAGATCCCCGTGATTTGAGAGGTACTTGCAATTCTCTCATCATCTCTGCAAAATTCAATTCGAGTTGCACTTCTTCGTCAATGCGAGACATCATACTGATTCGCATGCAATCATCGAATCTCTCGTTGAATCCGTTAGGTGTTGAATCTTCGTTCAATTGATGGGAAATGTGTTCTCCGTTTGCGATTTGCGGCATAAATTGAAGTTACTAAGCACCGATTGACTAGTGTCATGCGTCTAGGGTTTCCAGCGTAACGTGTTGTGTCGTTACTATTGATTCTGCTGTGTGTTGTGGAGGCGGAGATGACAATGTGAACATGCAGGGAGTTGTAGAGTATGCGCTTGTTATATCGATGGTTGTTGAAAACAAGGTAATGAGAATCGTGACATTATGATCTTATTCAATCCGATTCTAGGGTTTGATCATGTGAAAGTCAGGCTGAATGTATGGTTTTAGACTTCTAGTTCTTTGACGGGCTAAGGAGACTATGACTATAGTAGCTCGGTCGAAAGTGCAGCATGGGAGTAGTAAAAAATATAGATTCTGATCTCTGAGAATTGAGGAGATGATAGTATGACTGATCAACTGTATACCTCAATCTGTAAGTTCTAAGATAGTTCTCATGTGAGTGCCGGGAGATGCAACAATTGAATAAGGAACATGCGGGGGGGAATTTAGTTATCACAATTGTTATGTGGCAGGCATGATCCGGTACATATTAAATGCTACACAAGGCATACTTGTTATGGACCTTGCCTAATCTCCCTTGGGCATGTTCTTCCAATACACTGAATGTATGTGAGTTAGCTTACCCAGTAGAGAAAAAGTTTGAATCATATTGGTTTCGTTTTTTATATGCATCATTTGTGTACTGGGATTGTTCTATGACAATGTTGATTCAGTGTTTGTAGGTAGATTGAGTTATATGGTGTCTTTCTGTACCCAAAATTTGTACTCCTTATAGGGCATCAGGCATAATGTAATAAAATAGTTGGGGTTTTTTTGGCATTCAATAAAAGCAAGCACACGGTGCAGCCCTGACATGAGGAAGGGGGTATGATCAAGGGATTGAAACTGAATGCTTGATGAGTCTTATCTATTTTAGGTTTTCAAACATACTATGTTCGCTTGGTCTCTTATTTTTCAGGGTAGTTTCAGGATTCCTTCACACGTGTGTAATTGTCTTTTTGAATTATTGTATTGGTCTGGAATCAGCAAAATCCAGGTGGACACTCGATACACGATCTGAGCGCGGTACCATCCACTTCTTGATTAGACGAAAATAAGATGTTGGGAATAATTGTCTTGACAATTATCTATAGTATAGTGTCTATCCGCTGACATCCCAAAGCAACAAGAGGGTTAGTAGCAAGTATTATACGGATGATTGTGTTATTTTTTCGGCTGTTTCTTCTACTTTGCTCCTTAGCCAGGAGTAGCAAAATGAAGCACTCTATCCCTAGGATAGTCTGAAACTGACTGTTGGTAGGGAGAAATTGCCTCCTTTTTTTGGAGGTAGCTAGGAGGATATTTTTTCTGGTTCTACAACTTATTGTGATTTAAGCTGTCTCGTATCCAGTCTTCATAAGTTGCCATCTGGAGGCATGGAGGATACTCAATTTGACTTTGAAGGATCCTTGAAACCTTAATGGTTCCTAATAATTGCTTTTAAGTATCCATTTCGGCCTCATTGTCGATCATAAATTATTCAACTAGTCCATGATACGAACATTAGTTGTTTAACCTTCCATCAAAATTACCGTGGCCTGGGCATGTGTTGGGACTCCTGGTAGCTTGATATTTTCCGGGTTGGCTGGAGCCTGATGCAGTGGCTTGCACTTTGTCTGAGCTGTGGTCTAGCATGTTATTAAGCCCATCAGTATTATTAGAGTCTGTTAAGTGTAAATTATCTGGTGCATGACTCCAAGTCGTATTTTGCTTGAATTTATGTTAAATTTCTGGTGTAAGTGGAACTGCCTCTCCCTTAGTATTGTGTCTCTTTCTACTTCCTTGGACTCTGTAAATCTTGTCTTCTTCTTGGTAATTTGCTAGTTTTAGACTTGTCCATCTATGGTTTTTTTTCCCATGTCCTCTTTAACCTTTTCCCTTTTTCGCTTTTTCATTTTGTCATGAGCCTCGTATGAAGGATAGTTGTGTGTCATGGGATTAGATTCTTTCAACCCGTACGTCACTCAAACTACTTATATCTTCGTTTGAGCTCAGCCTAACTCTAATGGCACAAGACAAAAGTAAGAATACCGAAAGAGAATAGAAACACAAAAAGCAAGAAAGATATGTAGATCTCAAGAGAGAGATTGTTTTGTATTAAAATTGATTTGTTTAGCAAATGAGTCAAGATCCCTTTATATATACAAGTTCCCCTCCATAATCAACAATGAAGATCAAAACAATCTAACGGTCTATATTTATCTGTAAACTTTTGTATTAACCTATCCAAGATAAGCCTTGATGACTTTCTAGATCTTTACTTCCTAGGATAAGCCTTTATGGTTTTTCATGTCTTTACCTACCTAAGATAAGCCTTTGTGGTTTTTCAGATCTTTATCTTCCTAGGATAAATATTGATGTTAAAATATGACTATCTAGAAGTTATGATTTTCTAGATGATTATCTATCAAGTAAAAATCGTCATCAATTTTGCTCATCCGTGACAAATGTGTCGCCTGATATGCCTTGGGGATCCTCCTCTTCAGAATTTTCTCTGATCTTGGTGCTACATGGCACCTAAAAACTTGATTACTAAGAAATAGGAAGAAAAATAAAATATGCACCGTTAAATTGTGGCGACAAAGTCACGTACAAGAACTAGATGGTTTTTGTCTTGTAACTCTCTAAGACTGACATGACTTAGTCGTCGTCATCCTATTTTTTATCTTTAGGATGATTACAAACTTTTGCCTGTTTAAGTGCATGAGACAAGTTCACAGCTGCTTGGATGGCATTTTTTTGGATAATGCCTATGACTTGCTTGATCTTTATCCTCATCTTTTGGCTGAAAAGGAAAAACTAACGGCTTTGTTTGAGTGGGCTATGCAGTGCACCATATCCTAATCTACCTTGGGTCATCACCATCAACTATATCCATGTGAAGGACAAAAACAGGGTGTGTGCTTGTCTTTTTTTTTTCCATATATGGATGTCCTAGTACCTTTTTTCTCTCTCTCTTGTCTTAGCAATGGGTCAAGATGAAACTCTGCAGCTGATCGAAGCGGACACATATTATAAATAAAGGCTGTGATTTGTTTTTATTGTTATTATTTCTAATGTTGCATGAAATTCTACATTCAAATATCACGAAATCTAAAACAGAAAGGATAATATTAGGCCATCTTGGGTGGAGTTGTGACCTTTCTGTGGATAATGGGTTGATGGAAGTCAACTTTGTTATTTATTTCGTGACAGCAAAAGCATATTGAGTATGAGTGCCCATAAATGGTTTACTTTGCAATTTATCCGTGAACTATGCCTTTGTCGAGCTTTGACTATGTTTATGTGGTGCTTGCAAAACACGTAGATTTCTTACATTTCTGATATTGCAATCTATAAATTCCAAGCAAGAATCAAATTTTAACCTTATATAACATATCGCACCATTTTTTAACAGATTGGATGGCGCAAGCTTCCGCATTGGAACTAATGTTTTTGTTTGATGTATGTACTATTTCCAAATCCTTTCAAACTATTTCTCGGCGAATCTACTTTTCCTCGGAGCCACATTTCATACACTCTTAATTTTGGCTGCATGCATCACTTTTTTTTTTTTCATGTAGCTGAAAAAAGCTGATGCTTCTTTTTTTTTTTTTCCAGGCTTCATTTTCTGCATCTCTGTATTTGGAGCTATCTAATATCTCTGTCAAACAATGCAATGCTGTCAAATAATATATCTTGTTATTCCATACATGCGTCAATGCTGGACATGCAATCAGTAAAATGCTCAGAAATTTGGAGAAGGGGTATTGCCATCAATCTTTTGTTTAATTTGTCTATATGGAACAATCTATCAAGAGATTTTTTTACTCCCCCTGATAGATGTGTTATGATATCTTCCCCCCCCCCCCCCCCCCCCTTTTTTTTTTTTTTGGTGCACCTTTGTGTTGAATGGGGTTGTAGCACAGCCAAACATCTAAGTTTTGCAATATTATTTTAAGGTTTGAAAGACCATCCAAATGTTTCCACCCTCAGAATGCTTTGATATTCCTTTTAACTGGTCGTTTTTTGTCTCTCACTCATTATACGCTGGCAGACCTTTTTCCCAAACGTTTTAACATACTAGGTAGTATTCTAGGAGTAACCCAAGAAATAAATATTTGGCCACCTTGTTATTGCTTAGCCTGATGTTATCATGAAACTTGTTAATGCTGTATGGTGTTCAAGTTAAACTACTTTTGTCGTTACGTACCCATTAAGGATGATCATTAGTTCATGACCACTCAATGTGTACTTCTGTAGTGACCTAAGGATTCATTTTCCTCTCATTGGCCCCATATAGCGCTGTTGATATGTTTGAGAATCGCAAAGAAGGGCACAATGGTGGAGAAAATACAGCAGTTCCGGTCTGTCGTCACCTTCATTCATGCTCCATTTCTGGTGCACCGTGTATCACACTCAGTATCAGATATCCCTTTGTGCAACTTGCACCTAGGGAACAACTATGGGTCAATTTCATTAGTATCACATCCATATTCTAACCACTTCCCATAGTTCTGTTTATGCCCCATGCACTAGAGTATCTTGGCATGAGGCCCTTTATATGCGACAAAACTGATACCAACAAATGTATTACCGAAGTTTTCCTCCTCTTTTTGCTAAAGAAAGTTCTATTCATATTTTTATCTCCGATAACTTTGTACCACATCGGAATACATAAACTCAGGCATTAACATTTGGTGAACTTAATAATATTAGTCTATGGTCCTTGTTGAGTTCACTTTGTTGCACGATGTTCGTTTTCAGGCTATAAAGCTTCGTAAGTGCATTTCAAGTGAGCTAGCATCAGTATCGTGCTTCAACTTACAGTATTCTATTGCCATCCATCAAATGACTTCTGCATTATTATATGTTGATGTGTTATCTAGCCAATATTGCTAATATCCACATCCTGCGAATCGTCATTACTTTGATCTGTCATATTCTAAAAGCTTGCAACGTGTCCAACTTGCTAGGTCACAATGGCTTCGTATTGGTGATCAATCAATGTTTTAGCCTCTCCAAGCACCTTAATCAAGGTACATGTTCTATCTTTGATGTCTCATGTTTCGTTCATCTTTGTTCTCCCAGAATAGGACATGGGTTTTGCTTATTTTATTTGGTTTTTTTTTTTGTTATTTTGGTGGTTAGCAGATTCAGTTTAGTACTTTCCTCGTTTTATATTATTGAAAAATATGTGAAAATAGGACGAACCGAGGCTGAGCTGTTGAATATCCATTTATAAATATATCTGCTAGTCATGATCGAGAAGGAATAATATGTCTGTACATGTTGACCAAATTAGATATTGGGGATTGGCATGAAGCTAGAAGCCGAAAAAGGAAATCCATCACACGCTTTGATTCCTATGTAATTGGTGGAAACCCGCAATTATTGTGTTATTATTAGAAAAAAAATAATTAAAAAAAAGTCGTGACAAGTCACAAGAGCCAGTGGGGGCTCTTGTAGCCTGGTGGCCAGCTCTACTTTCTATTATACACCCATGAACTGGACAAAACCTCAACGGTTTGACAACCTTAAAGTAGAAAAAGGTCTCATCCTAGGTGAAGTAAAATAAAAGCAGGTGAAAGTAAACAATGCGAGAAATATTAGGGAGTGGATCTATATGGCACAAGATGATGGTTCCAAAGCTGATTTTATATGTTGTTTGGACGAGGAACCTCGTGACCAATCCGGTTTAGTGTGTTGCCGTTGCTAGAGCTATCATTGGTTGAGCTCTCCTGATAATGGGAGGTCTGGCTCCTGGTGAAATGGTTCTGAACATGTTATCCTGATGTAAAAACTGACCCACTATCGTGGTGCTTGGAACTAGCACCGAGTTTCTCCAAGCCTTGTCGGCCTCTTCCCCACGCTTTAGAAAGACTTCTGTAGCATCTATTCGGTGCAGTTTCCACCCCCAGAAGTCCCTTAGGCGATGAATTTTTTGGAGCTGTGTAACTGCTAGCTTGTAGGTGTTATCTTTGATGTCCTTGATCGCCTCATCAAGGAGATGCATCAATGTGTCTTGATCAGCATTCCCTTCAGCGTGTAAGAACTGGGCCATTTCAGGAACTCCGATTGCACGCCATATTCCCTTAGAGTAGTCAGCCTTTGGATCAAATACACCTCTCACCTCTTCAACCAATCCATCCTTCACCATTCGATCAACCCTTTCCGATACAAAAGACTTGAGGATGGGAAGGGATACGTCGACCCATAGGAAACAACACTCATATCTTGAAAGGAAATAGGCATCATCATGCACTAGGGATTTTATGTATGAGTTAGAACCACCTGCTATGATGGGGACCTTATCCTTCTTGAGGATGGACTCAATGGCGAGGGTTGCATGGTGTCTGAAATCAGTTGCTGTGAAATCATCTTCAGGATCAACCATTCCCAGAAGATGGTGGGGAATTCCGCGGCATTCTTCTTCCGTGACTTTGTTGGTGACTATGTTGAGCCCTTTGTGGACTTGAATCTTGTCTGAATTTACAATCTCTGCTGGGAAATGAGTGGCTAAGTCGATAGAAAGTTTTGATTTTCCCGTTCCAGTAGCCCCCATCACGAACACAAGCTTTTCTTTCTGATGCCGGAGGTTGTAAGTTCCCATATCGAGTCCTGGGAAGCTCACTATAGGCTGTACTTGCTTGCAAACCGAGAAGCAAATATTCATGGTGCTTATCTGCAGGACGGCAGAGTAATGTGGTTATTAGCTGTAGTATAGCACCCAAATTGATGAAGTAGTTGGAACTTGAAAGGGCTGGGTGTAGAAGATATAATTTCATCATCATCGAGGATAATAAGCAAACACCCTGATGCAGATATGTTTATCAGGACTTGGTGGCATAGGCTACCTATCACATTAGGGTATGGGAGAGTACAACTCAATGCAACTTGCTCTTGGTACGGATATAATTTGTGCTTGTACCTAGATAACCTTACCCAAACAAAAGTACATGTATGATTTCCCCTGAACATATATTTGGAACCCCTCTGACTATCATTAGACCACTAACCTTTGCTGAAATACTCTTCTGCTGTTGTTGCGGCTTCTTGTTAGCAGAGACGGCGCAAAGCAGAACCGATATGGCACTCAGGCGAAGCTGTGGTTTTGATGGTCCTATACCTGATTATTGTGGGCACACACAACCAGAAGATGTTTGTCTTCTATTTTGCACTTGTGTGGACTTTAGACAGAGACTATAAGGCTCATACCCTGAAAACTCCAGCTCCAGCCTATACCAAAAATGAGGCATGTGCTAGTATTTATAGTGGTTCTGAAATGCCTAAATCACGAGGTAGCATACAAACTGTGATATATCCTCATCGCGACACGTGGATGCCAATTGGCTTTTTTGCTTTTATAAATATGGCTGCACTTGAAAGAGGTCGTTTCAACTTTCAAATGTTTGTTTATTCTGTCAGTTAGCGGCCTTAGCTTTTTACCAAACTGCAGAGCTTTACTCAGATATCAATAGGTCTAGCTTTGACCCGGGACATGTTCAAAAACACCTTGTTCTGGAGATAATATAATACCGATCATTGGTATATTTTTGTTTGGTTAAAGTTTTTCTGTTCAATCCTTTGTTACTCTTGTGCTTGAGTTATGATAGGGCCGAGAGTTCAACCTATGTTTGTGCCTTATGTTACCGGTAGAAAAGATTCGCCTTTTGCAGAATCTTTGCATGCAAGTTGCTTCCTTTTTTAGTAGTGGCATATAGAATCATGACTCCTTGCTTTTTTTGATTATACAGGAGACTTGATTATAAAAAGTGACAAGGTTTTTGGTTTGGAACTTCAGACTTGATGCCTCATATGGATGCCGACGTTGTCGTGATTGCTCTATTGTGACGTAACCAATGAGAATGTGACGAATTGTATGGAAGAAGAGTTGAGACAAAGCTTTTCGCGTGCAGATAAGTTATTTTGAAGGATCAGTAAAAAAAATAAAAAAAAAATCACAGGAGTTAATCATTTTCTATAAATTATACATATATTTGTTGCTCCAATTTTTTCCATTGGTTTGATTTTATTTTTATTTTATTTTATGGTTTATAATCTCTTGTCTAACTCGAGGTGAGATTGATGATGAAACCTTAAGAATCTTGGACTATGGCAGTCTCTATCCAACTCTAACCTTTCCTTTGATGTTCCACTAATAAAGGAGTTTTGAGAAGTCACTTTTGATTCCTTTCCTTGATAAATAATGAAGGTAGAAATGACCGTGTGCCTCTTGTTTTCACATGATGTTTGATAACTTGGCCATCTCGACCCAAAACGTATGAAGGACTTAATAATGTCATGTTCTCCTCCTGTGACTTCTCGAAGCCGACGTCAGGGCCAAAGACGCACACTTTCTCAAAATTCACCCCTTTTACAAGTTAACACTGACACGATCCTCTGAAGCTTAGAGGGGAGTAAAAAGTTTTTAACTAGTTTTGAGGTTTGTGTTAGTAAGTATTATCGACTTTGGAGGGGTAAATAGGAAATAATTTGTTGATGTGGTCATATGCTTTTGGTTTTAGTAATTGGTTCAAATAGTTTAGAAACAGATAGATACTGATGGTTGAAGTTTTTAATTAGAACTGAAGAAGTATATGGATATCTAGTATGCGCTTCTTGGCACACAAGATAGTGGATGATTTAGATTCTTTATGCAATCATCAACGTAGTTCTTGGCTGTGGTTATCTTCTTTCTAAGCACGATTTTTTCGCTTTTAAATGCACCATGCTTTTCTTTCGGCTTTGTAGTGTTGAAAGCTTAATCAGTTTTAAGTGTTTTACTTGCTTTTTATAATGGAGTATCATATTCGCAAGTCAAATTAGTAATAAGCGTAAGGGTGATGGGGGGTGAGTATCACATTAGTCCGGGTTCAGTTCACAAATGGGAGTACATCTGTTTTAAACGATTGTTATCACCACTAATTAATCATTAACATTAGTGCAACCAACTTTTTCTAATGATTTCCTTCTCTGCAATTAGGAATAATCTTGCTATGGTTTTTTTTTTTCCCCTTGTCTCACTGGTTAACTACTATGACGTTGCTAGTCATGACAATCATGGCCTATTGTTGCTAGATTAAGTTTCAACAGTGTTTTCCTTCTCCTTTACTTCGAAGCCGGATCCCCGGCTGTGGTCAGGAAATGTGCTGCTTTCTTTCTCATCCATCCAAAAAAACAAGAAAAGAAAAAAAAAGGGAAACAAACACCTGCAACTCCCTCTGCAGCATTTCTGGTCGTTGGATTTTGTGCTATTCAAGAACAACACAGCAGGCAATCTTGAGCCAGTTACTTCTCAGTAACACCACTACATGGGAGCTTGGTTTGGTGAAGTTTGTAATCGCATACGTGTGCTGGTGAGTTCGCACTCTGCTCATGTTATTTTTATCTATTGCTTTTTATGTTTCCGTGCCTTCTTCCACTGGTTGAAGATTTTCGCATGATTACTTTCTGGACTTAGGAGTTTTGTGGTGTGTGTGATATTTGAGTCTTATTCCAAGATATCCTTGTTATATCAAGATGGAACCATTGATTTCATCAAGTAGACTACCACGTGAAAATCCCCATTTTACTAGATAAATGAGGCTGGATTCTCATAATCAATAGGAAATATTTTACTATCAGTATGTTTTACTCCCTTTTTCCTTAGATTTATAATTAAGTATTCCCCAGCATAATTTATCAAGCAGCTCATTCCAGCTGTCTACATGGCCAAATTATATTGCACACACTGGCTTGATTTCGACTTGGAAATTGATTGCATGTATGTTAATCCCATGAAAACAACTCTGACTTCTTCTGTTCTTCACAAGCATTTTCTGTGATTACTACTAACCCGACTCTAAGCTGCTTAACCTTCTACTGGGAGTCATCGTTTCTGCGAGTTGATTTGAGATGTATGGTGAAACTGGTTTATTGCAGCATTATAGGTTATGGTCTTTATGAAGCAATGCTTATACATTTGGAAAAGCAAAAGCCTTGTTTTTGTGCTGCTGGTGATTGTTATGGTGAGTGTTCAAATCAATGTGGCTAAAAACCATTGTCAATTACGACGATTTCTCGATAATGAGGCTTACAAGAATTGAACTCTTTGTTTTCTCTATGAATCAAAGGACTCGTGATCGTTTAACGGCTCAATAAGATAAGCGTATTTGGTTGTCGAGTTGGAGATATTTGTGACCATGCGTTGTGAATTGTCTTTTGTTGCAGGTTGAAGAAAACTCTTTGTTCTGCATTTGTAATCATCCAATTATTCTACAAAAAGATTGTGGAGTCACTTGAATTGTCAAAGTCTTTTCGAGCTTTCTGGTTTCTTTAATTACAGTACTTTACTTTTTTATCCACAGGAAGAAGATTAAAGTGTGTAATGCTATTTCAGTGTTTACTCCGTCGATTTTTACTCAAGGTTTTCATATCAGAACTCAAATTTTAGTAGATCTTATGGTCTCTACAGTCTATGATGACGTCCGTTTTGTCGCCTAAAGTGTTTTGTCTGTATCCTCGGATCGTCTGTTAATCATTTACTTGTGGTATCTTTTGCAGCTTCTCGTAATGAAATATAATGTCCAGATCCCCAACAGCTTCTCATACTTTATTCAACGCCACCGTAGGTAAATATTCTCTTCAGCTGTCCTTTGTTTTCCTTGTTATAAACGCGTGACGAGAAGCATATTAGTTAACGTTATTGGTAAAGTAATTCTACCTTTGGCTTATGATTCGAGCACCACATTGTCCATACATGTGGAGATGAACTCCGGCATGCACCTTATGCTCGGTGGCCGTTTTTCCAGAATTTATGATGTACTAATACTTCCTAATGAGGGTTTATTTTCATAGTCTTGTATAAGAACAATACCCAAGATGTGAGAAAGCAATGTTTGGTACCGTGACAAGCTGTGTACTTCAAGGCATGAACGTAACGTAGATGCATAACATTCTTCCTGTTGTTTTGGCCGTGAAGCCTGGTTGGATAATGGACGTGCACAATCTTTTAAGTCAACAGCAACTTAAATCATTGAAATGAAATTATCAACATTATCTTAAAACCAGGAGGGCCAACTTGCGAAATCTTGTGCTTGTTGCAATGAGTTTTTGTTTTCCAGAGTATGAGTGGAACCATGGTTTATGATGGGAATTTAATACTCCTTTCTAACGTTATATTTTTATATATTATTTAATATTTATTTTGAAAATTTTTATTATTCGTCTTAATATATTAAAATACAACAATGTAAGAAAATTACGTTTTTATTTTAGGATTAAAATACGTAACTTAAATTATCATTATTGTTTCATGATAATTTTATATGAAATGATATTTGATCGTTTCGTGAACGATTCATAGTTTGAATAGTTTTACCGCTAATCTAAGTCAACGTTATGTTTTTATGGAACGAAGATAATAACAAAAAATAGAAATGGAGGTGTTGGTATTGCTATTCGAAATTGTAAAACTTAGAATTAATAATATAAACAAAAAATCAATAACGAAAATTAAAATCATTTTATAAAATAAATTGAGTTTTATAGAGGGAATTTTGAATGTTGTATTAAAATAAAATACAAGACGAACTAAAAATCATTTTATTATTATTTTTATTTTTTATTTTCGTTTTATCCGTTTCAGAAATAGAAATCATAAATAAATGCTTTTGTTTCATCAATTAATAAAGGATTTGGGGAGAATGTGTCATGATATATATGTGTTTAATAACGAACTAACGTTTGAGATTAGAATGCTATTTTTTAATCTTAATTATTTATTTTTTACTAGACTCGCGTTTTTTTTTTCATTGATAAAACAAAAACAAAAAATCAAAATTAGGAATGATATCAAACGGTCTTGAGCGAGTCTGAGAATTTCTGACCTTTTTGGGACAGAAAAGCCCAATGGACTCTTGGTGGGCTGTGACCAACTGCACAAGGCCTATTGGACTCCCATGTACTCCATCATCTTTTGGTAGTGACGTGGTATAGTTTCACCATCTAGAATACATGCTCAACTCAAAGTAAATACTCTTTCCGTCTCTAAGTTTTGGCAGCATTTTAACTTGACGAAACAATTTAAGAGTATTAAATTTATATGATTTTACTAATTTACCATTTTGAGAAAAAATAATAATAATGAGTTGATATGATATTACATAACGTCCGGATATTTTTATCCATGACTTTCTCCTGTGAACACATACAACCATGACCCATCAACGAAGGCATACGACCATGACCTATCGACAAAGACATACAACTTGTGAAATCGACGAAGGAGTACAACCGGTGGAGATGGTGACAGAGAGAGAGATTGCGAGGAGGAAAGAGAGACAGAGGTAGATGGCGAGATTGGAGGCGGTGTTAGTGAAAGATTGGTGACGATAGTGGTGACGAGGATGATGAGAGAGTTCATATTTTTAAATTAAAAAAAATGACTAATTGATATGACTTTTTGAATATTTTGAATTTTTTTTAAAATTTTTATAACTGCATCAATCCTTTGTTTTCATTTAAAAAAACCGATATGAATGCTCTGATAGACCTTTCGATTATATGAATCCCCCGAGATACATTGAATCTTCCAAACCAGTATACCGTGGAGCAGTTGTCCCTGACATATGAAACCCGGAGAGGAAGGAAAAGGAATCAACCAAGAATATCAGAAACCGCGTCGATATCACAAGTCTTCAACCGCGTGTGATCTCTTCTTCAACGACTCGTCGACGATTACCAAAACCCCCGAACGACTTCTCATCCACCTTGCTCTGTATCAATCTCCCTCTCTCCTTTCGTCAATTCATCGAAATGGGAATCTGGTTCAGTTCACCTCACCGCCGCCGCCACCAGCCGCCGCCACCGCACCACCACCACTACTACTACCCCGCCACCGAACCCACTTCCTTTCCACCTCCACCGCCTCCGCCTCCCCACAACTACCTCATCCCAGCCCCGTGTCCGATCCCTAACCCTAGTTACTATCATCCCCCTGCTTACTATGCTCCTGTCAATTACTCGGTCAATCCTTTGATTGCTGCTCGAGGGTATGGGTATGGGTATGGGTGGGGCCAACAAGGGTGGGTGGGTGGTGTGGGTGGGGTT
>LIEC01010223.1:4424-17184 GCA_001925005.1 Drosera capensis | reverse complement strand
GCTAACTATGCACAAGACGCTAACTGGAAACTCCCACGTACTGCTTTGCAAATTATACACAAGATCATACCCATGATGAGCAAATCACCAAGGAAGTCTGGCAACATGAGTGATCTCTGCAGCTAATTCCTCACAAGGAACTCTCGCATTAGTGCCTCGCTAACTATGCACAAGACGCTAACTGGAAACTCCCACGTACTGCTTTGCAAATTATACACAAGATCATACCCATGATGAGCAAATCACCAAGGAAGTCTGGCAACATGAGTGATCTCTGCAGCTAATTCCTCACAAGGAACTCTCGCATTAGTGCCTCGCTAACTATGCACAAGACGCTAACTGGAAACTCCCACGTACTGCTTTGCAAATTATACACAAGATCATAGCTCAGGAAACCCCAACTGATCTTGAAGACTAGAATTTCGCAATTTCCTCATTGAGAAGAGGTAAGAAATGCTCGAGGCAGAAGACAATGATAAAGCGAATAAACGATAACCTTCGCTGCCTACATCCTACAACTTCAACTTTTAGAATGTCAACGTAACACTAAAGGCCAAGGACTATGCATGCAAACTTTACATCATCATACAGCCCAACTAGCTGGGTTATGAAATCCCCTCTAAATCCAATGATTTTACACAAGTATACCACAACACCACATCAAAGCATCAATCCAATCACTCCAGCTATCACCAAAACCACAATTACTCCATTTAAAACCTACTTATCCCCCACATAGAAACTACCCTTGTATCAATCCGTCGAACATTCAACACCACAAAACGACAAACTTAGAGGACCAAAATCATAAAATACGACAAAAGTATCAATTATAAAATCCTCAAACAACAAATTAACATCCGATTCAACCACAAAACAAGACATTGGTTCAACACTACATCGTCAAATCCTTCAACGACAGCACCAACGACCGCCGCTACGGCCAGTGTCTCGTCGTCGGGATCGCGAAGTACCCGAAGAAGGTGATCCGAAAGGACTCGGCGAAGAAGACGACGAAGAAGTCTAGAGTGAAGACGTTCGTGAACCTCGTCAATTATAACCATATCATGCGAACGAGGTACACGATGGATGTGGATATGAAGGATGTGGTGAGCGTGGATCTGTTGCAGGGTAGGGATAAGAAGGTTGCGGCGGCGAAGGCTGTGAAGGCCAGGTTCGAGGAGAGGTTCAAGACCGGGAAGAATCGGTGGTTCTTTTCCAAGCTCAGGTTCTGAGGAGAAGGTGAAATTTGGTGATGGTTTTTTTGATGATTTCGGTGTTGTTATGTTTTGTTGGATTCAGATTCGTAGTTTGTGATTTTGTAGTTCTGTTGCAGGATTTTTGCATTTCGGATCACGACTTTGCTGCCCGCGTAGCGATCTTGGAGGAGTATCACAGCCTTGTCGGGTTTCAGGAACTTCATCTCTGGTGTTGGGTTGGGGTGGCGGCGAAGGGACATCTGTGTGTGCGAGGCTGCTACGGCAGCGAGAATGCTAGGGTTTATGTGGAGGTTGTGTGGTGCGGTATATATAGGACAAGAAGGCTCGGGAATGGAGGAAAAGGGAAAATCAAAATAAATTGTTGGGTTTATAAAATTTTAATTTCGCTCTCCGATATGTTTAATTGTTTTGTGTGATTTAAAAATATACCAACATTTTTTTTTATATTAAGTAATTTTGTTTTTTAAGAATGTAAACATGTTAATGATAAGAAAATAAGAATGTATTTATGAATTGAATTAGCATTTGATCTCGATATTACATAGGAAAAAATTGATTTATATAATAAAACATGTATGTCTAATTAAAATATAATAACTAAAATTAATATCGAAACATAAATAATTATGAATATAATATGAATAATTAAATCTTATTCTTTGATTAATTTTATTATAATCTTAATCATTATTTTTTAACTAAATATATATCCTATTATAATGATTGACCAATAGATTTGTTTTTTTCAATTGGGAAACAATGTAAGAATTTGCATCAAAATCTCTTCCTCTCAAATTTATTATTTCTTATTATGCATAATGCAACAATAAAATAACATATAATAATAAAATAATTTTATTGAATTTTTTTATTTAGTTTTATAACTTTTGTATCTTCACACACATTTCAGCAAACTATTTTAATAATTTTTGAATTTTTAATCATGTCATTATTCTATTTTATCTTTTTGATCGATTCTTTTGATGTTTTACATAATGTAATGCAAATGTTTTTTAAACATGATATGATTTTATTTGATAACTTATGAGTCAATCCATTTTGAAACAGATTGAACTCAAATATTTACTTGTTTATGCCTTTGCGATTGATATAACAAATTCTCTATACTCCACCACATAAAATCGATCTATAAATAAGGGATGTATGTTAACACTGGTTTGATCACTAGACCAACCCTTCATATTTGTAAAGTGTGATATATGTGTGCCGATCCGATAGTTGAGTGGATGGATACCTGTGACTCGTGAGAATATGCAAGCATCACAGCCGACATTCGTCGGCACACTGACAATCAACCGTCAGACTGTCTTTGCTCGCTGCCTTCACCCATTCCGAGCTCGCCTGAAAATGTCGGCGGCGAGAATGGTGGAGACAGCGCACCAGAAGTACCGCGATGGCAGTTACGCAGAAGCCCTAGTATTTTACAGTGACGCTCTCTCGATCGCCAAGACTAGTGCGTAGAGGATCGCTCTTCACAGCAATCGCGTCACTTGCTATCTCAAACTCCACGATTTCAACAAGGTGTGCACTTCGCTGTATTTCTCTGACTATGTGTGTTGATTTGTAATTTTATCATGTTTGGAGTATTGACCAATGATGAGTTTCATGATAAGTTATTGGAATTAGGATTGCTTCCCTAGAAACCCTACTTTGAAGGAAAACATCTCTATATGTTACATCAGAGGAAAATGAACCATGTGATTGGGTAATGGGGATAGTTTTTTCTAGGACTGGACTTGCTTTACATTTTATTCGGCGTTATGGATTTTGGGACGTTTAGAATAATCACAACCTGAAATGAGGAGATTGTTTAATTCGTCTATGTTGGAGAACACTTGTCCTGTCATCCCATTTTGGAGTTCATGATTAAGTAACCATGGATACTGAATGACCAATTCGTTTCCAATACTTCCTCCTGGGAGTTTATGTAAAATTGGTTACATTGTTTTTTTCCAATTGGATTCCTACTCATTCGAAGCAAAGTAATGTATACTCCACATTAATCGTGATCAATTCCGTACATTTCCATCGTATCTGAATGATTGATGCTTATATCACTCAATGGAAATGAGATGTTCTAATTGATCTCACTTGACAGTACTTACTGACTTTACAGGCAGCGGCTGAATGTACATCAGTTCTTGAGCTTGATTTCAACCACACATGGGCGCTAATGCTTCGAGCTCAGACATCGGTCCCCCTCAAAGAGTATCAATGCGCATTATTTCACGTCAATCGACTGTTAGAGTTGGATTCTGAGTCGGAAGTATATCTAAATCTTCAATCTCGTTTAAAGACCCAACTCGTATGCCATATTCCCTGTATGATCAATTTTCATATGCAAGTTAGAGATTGGAAGTTCTATTGGATTTCTTTCAGGGTAACTCACGTTTCTTGAGTCATTCGTACTCAATTGTCAATACATCAGATGTTGATTTTTGCCAAAGATTTGCTCTGCTAGGGTGATATCGTTCTCATTGACCAAATGATACATTATACCGCTTGCATTCTCACTCCTTTGGGTCCAAGGAATAAAAACTTGTTCAACAGGATAATCTAGACCTTCAACGGACGAAAATATTGCTACATTTTGCATTTTGTAGTTCTATGAAATTTTATTGACCTTTTTTTTTTCAATCCTTTGCTTCTCAACTATAAAGGCGATTTTTTCAAAATATGTAGTGTCATTTATCTTTAAAGCAGAACTTTTTTTTTTTTTTTTGCTTATTTCATAGCAATATTATAAAATCTAAGAACTATCATTAAGTGCTCACTTAGGTTGCCTCTTATTTCACAGCCATATGTAGTTTCCAGTGATCTCGTTACATAATGCATGTACATTGAGTGCTGACTCAGGTGTTGTTCCTTTTTTGATTATCAACTAATGTATTCAGTGCTTTGTAATCTCTTGCTCCAATCCTAGAGTTAGAGGAAGAGGAACAAGAAGAAGAGGATGAGGTCCAAGAGGATAAATATGAGGAGGAATCAAGAAAAGAAGTCATTTTCAGTAAAATCTGAGAAGAGAAAAGAAAGGAAGTTCACGCTCTGGTCCGACCTCATTTGCAGGCCACAACGGAAGCATCTAGTTCCTGTAATGGCATGATTGCCTACTTACCAGATAGTATCAAGAAAACTTCTAACCATCAAACTGAGGGATGGGATGAGATTCCAAAACCGAATAGACACTCAAAACTGGATTATTCTCGCTAGAACGGAATTGGTGATTCTAGTGAAGAAGAAGAGGATGACGATGATAGTAGTGACGATGACGAAGATGATGGAGTTGATGAGGGCACTCAACCCAGTTACATGTTCCGGGTTAGAACTGTTCGAGCACTCTGAAAATGAGGACAGATTAACAATTGCCTCGCTTGATGTTGTATTTGTATGTGAAGACTGTTGTTGGTTTTTTTGAAAATACGGCCTTAGAGAAATTTCTGAACGTACTGCTGGAGCTGTTAATAGTACTTGGATGCAAGGGTATTGCTTTTCCTGAGCTATGATCTTGTGTATAATTTGCAAAGCAGTATGTGGGAGTTTCCAATTAGAGTCTTATGCATAGTTAGCGAGGCACTAATGTGAGAGTTCCTTGTGAGGAATTAGCTGCGGACACCACTCATCTTGCCAGACTTCCTTGGTGATTTGCTCATCATGGGTATGTTCAGCTCCCTGCATGACTCTCCGAGAATCGTATATCTTCTTCAGTTTTGGTAAAATGTAGTCTTATTGATAGTCTTGATAGCGATGATAGTAAAATGTAAAATGTATTTGTCAAGTGTTAGCTTTGCTCGCTTTTCAGGTCATATGAACAGTTCCATACGTGTTTATAACCAGACTCTATGTCTGCTAATCCAAGCACCCTTGACTTCGTATGGGTTTTGATTGCAATAGGTCTTGTCCATCTTCTCTTTTGGCGAATGCTCAGTTGCGCTTGTTCTTTCTTGCTCTGGATCGCCTTGCAGTTTTTCGGTCTTAATCTACATTGTTCTCTTTGATCTCCTTCTCTGATCTACCTACCCTTTGGTTTCATTTCATATAATTCTAGAGTGCTCAAGCCAAGTTCCGGGGAAATATCAGTCGTCATTGCTGGACATTCTGTTGTTTTTCAGGGTGTTTCTTAATGCTCAACTCTTAATGGCACCATGAAATACTTGAATGACCCAAATAGGCAGTTTCAGAAGCTTCAAAAGGCCATTGTGAAATGTTTGTCCGAAAGATAACACGAGTCTCTATTTAATGCCCTGCTGTGTACACCGAAGGCATTCACTAGTTTTTAGCAAATAGCAATAACTGGAATCATTCTAATTACATAACATACGTCAACACGATTAGTGGAGATTAGCTTTCGTTGTACTCCTTGGTTCTAGTGTGTCGACAACTATAATATTCGTGGAAGGAAACCGATGGCGATGGATCATGAGCAAAGGTTTATCCTTGATGCATTTGTTCTGTCTTCAGAACCATGCATCCAAGAGGCAACATCAACACAAGGTAGCGCAGCTGCATAGCATCCATGAAATCTCATGATTTCTCATAGTAAAACAATAATGCTAAACCTTATGTTTTTTTCTGTATCATATCATGCCCGGAGAAAGTCACCACTCCAGTCGTTACGAGTCGTAACCACCGGTTATGCTGCTGAAGCAAGGATATTGCACAGGGTAGCCGATACCGTCTTTTGCCTGATATCCATAGTCCGTTGGTGGCAGCTCATCCACATATGCTGCCTGTGACGACGTGGGTAGGTACTCCGTTTCCCTGATTACATAGACCTCTTGAATATCTACAGAAGACGAACTAATATAAGTTCATGTACAATTACAAAGCAAATAAGACATTGTCTAGTGCAGATTACCTGCAGATTTGCCTTGATTTGGTTGACTCATCGTTGTCTTTATGATAAAATTTGATTGATTATATTGAATAACAAGCGCAGATACCAGTAGAGTAGAATTTCATGAATCGAAATGACACAGGAATCAACAAGAAGATCATCGATGACTGTTCTACTATGAACACGCAAATATTGCATCTGAGTAGTGGTCTAGAGACTCTGTTCTCTGATGATTCAAGCAAATTAATTGTTGTGGCGGCAGCACTTAGACACTTGGTAATGAGAATTGTGATGTATTGGAACAATGCAATGGACCTGTGATAGGATAAGCGTTGATGATGGAGAAGATATGTGTCTATGCTGGGAATGCATGCATGCTCATAGTTTGAATATTGCGAATAGGTGTATGTAGACATAGTTGATCGTCAGTTCTTGAGGGCACGAAATGCTGAAGACGTACATCTTTGCTTGGAAATCGTCGTTTTAAGTATAACAACTCATTGTTACACTAGTACGATTTATTCATGATAACAGAGTAACTTAGAAATTATATATAATTAAATTTGGATTTTCTTTTATGATGAAACAGTTTTTTTCTTGTCAATTTCGTTTTCGTTTATCCAGAGCACAGGGGATGATTTGGCAACAAACATGTGATGACAACGCACGTCCCAGCGGCACTTACGGCCCTATCGGCGTTGGTTGGAATCCGTTCCGTTTACCGGATTTAAAACCACCCCCACCATAAAACGGAACCCGTACGTATCACCATGTGGTTCCGTAATGCCTAGCCCTCCTATTATATCTCGCATTTGTTACTTACCAGATCCTGTCTTTCGGTTTTTAATCCTAATCTGAATCCTGCTTGAACTTCACTATTAATATTTAACAAATTTCGATGATATAACACACAAATATATTAAAAATATTAGATGATTGACTAACATCAGATCATCTAATATATTGACATGATATTGATGGATGATCTTCTATCAACCGGTCGAGTGTCCAAATGATGGAATATCTGATGCTTTCCTCTAAGGTGACAAGGTTGTAAAGTATACTATAAGGTTGAATTACCATACTCATGCTTACAGGTCGTCTCTTATTTCTTTGGTTTGTCCTATCATCCTATGACCTTATATATGATAATGCTTCAGTTATTATCACACGTAACAAAGTTCAGCCAAATATCTTTATTCCATCTTTAATAGCTTACCCTCAATATTGCCTTTCACTTTCTCTTTTCACCAAACGCTGCTCTGTTTCGCATCACACTCGACTAATTAAACCAGAACGATATCATTTAGCTTAATTGAACTTTCGTGACCAAATTTAAAAAGATTTTTGAATATTTTTCTCCCCATTAATTGGATGATTAACATCATTGTTATATCACCCACGTTTCTATCCATGCAAAACAGCATAAATCACCACCTTCTTGCCCACTCCTCCTTCAACTATATATATACCCACATTGGGTTCCATTTTTCACTCCTTGCATCTCTCCGCTCAACCCCCTATGTTCTTCTCATCTTCAATATTCATCACAACTCTCAAATCCATTGATTCAAATTCACATAGCCAACACTCAAATCTAAACAACATGTATGGGAGTGAGATCGGAATCGAACCTGCGATGTTGATGACTGAAGCGACGGCGACCGCTGCTCACGGCACTCTCCCGTGTTACAACTGCTTTGCGGATTCTGCTCTGACAGCACAACTGCAGCAGCATCAGAGAGTCACTTCAACAATCGATTTCAACAACGTGAATCAATTGAGAAAGCGTTCGAGAGATTCGATAGGGAATATCTCGACTTACGGCACTCTTGCAGTACCGCTTACTCAGCCAGATCTCTGCGATGGTCGTGGATAAAACAAAAAAACGTTGTATGACGTCAATGGCTGATTTTCAACCTTCTCTGTCGTTCCTAGGTGAAGATATATCAATTTTGACGCTACAACTGCAATATGAAATGGATCGTCTACTTTCCTCTCATGTACATATCTTTAGATCTATCAATCAATGTCTTTGATGATTTGATTATGCATAATATGGATCTGATATGCTTTGCGTCCGTACAGATGGAGAAAATGAGAGCCGAAATCGAACAGAAACGGATATCAAAGTCTCGACGAATCGTGGAGGAGATCCTAGCAGCAGTGGCAAAGAGACTCAAAGAGAAAAAGAAGAAAGAATCGTACAAAGCACGAAACTAAACCTCGCCTTAGAGGAGAAGGTCAAGCAGCTCTGCCTTGAAAATCAGATCTGGAGAGAACTCGCACAAGCAAACGAAGCCACCGCAAACGCTTTAAGAACAAAAATTGAGCAGATCCTTTCATCGCCGTTGTGGGAGTAACGCCGCCGCCGGAGATGGAAACGATACGGCGGCGAAGGGGGCGGAGATGCGGTGGCGAGATGTTGGATGCGAAAAACTATGAGGCGGCGCTTGAATGTGAGACGGTCAAAGTTACGGCAGTAACTGTGGAGAGTGGTGGAACCCGCGTGGTAAGAGAGTGGAGAGGGGGATGGTAATGTGCTGTTGCTATCGTGCAGGCACACGTGCCTGTGCGCACTGAATGGTGGGCCTGTGCTTGGGCACGCGATTGATGGTTGGTTTGTTCTGTGGGTTAGTCAGTGCCGGGTTGGCGTCCCACGTGAATTTCTTTTTTTTTTCGATAGAATACAATGTTACCGTTCGCAGCTCCTTTTTTTTATTATAATCGCGAATATTTTTTGTTAAAGTCACGTGACATGAAATTGTTACTCTCTTCCTCGGGAAAAAAAAAACCTACTCCGAGAAGCTGTCACAAAAATTATCATAAATTTTGTTACTCAGATCAATTCTTTATGTTTATGGGGAGAGGGGAGCATAAATTTGCTCAATGTTTGAATCACGTGGGCAATTTATTCCATCATCATCAATTTATTCTCCTAATCTGGAAAAGTTAGGACAATCTCAACAAGCACGAGAAATCATAGCCCCCATTTATTCCTTTTATTTCGTTACATCTTTATATTTTCGTTTAGACTCGTCAATCAAGTATATGGGGAAATGGAATCACATCTCATCTCGATCGCAATTCACGCCATTATCAGTGGAAAACCCAGTCGGTCCGCTAACTTTACTTTTTCTTTATACTGCAACGTTATTATTCTTGGAAAGGGAGACCCGGCAATTGGATACAGAAGAAGCGGAGGGGTGTACATAAATTGACAAGAATGTGGAGAAAAGGCAGGGGCAAAGTGGGGCCTAGGGCAGTACACTTGGTAAGATATGATTCTGCTATATGCGTCAACAATAATGATACTGTGGCGTGAAGTGGATGGTGTCCCACTCTTGACTCTCGTGTGTGTTGAACAGGGGAAAAAATTTACATATCCATAATAAAGATTAAATATAATTATTTTATAAATTTATTATGAAATATCAATTATTATATAAATTATATATTTTAATTTAATATAAAAATAAAATTTATATTTATATATAAAAAATTATATAAAATAGGTAAACGTTATAAAAATTATGTGACTGAGATAATATTTTATAATGTTTAGGTTTTGTTCAGACAAAGTTTGCTCTATATAATACTTTCATCTCATAAAACTTATAATAATGTATAGTAATTATATCATTTATTATAGGATGTCAAATTTGTTTTGGCTCAAAATTAGTGTTTTTTTAACTCAAATCATCATTAATATTTCAAAATAAATTAAAAAAATTAGTTAATCATTTTAAGTTATTCATAATAAGATCAATTTTATTATTTATGTCATAACTAATTTGGGGCCAAAAGAATAACGTTTGTCAAATTTAAGAACCAAAACAATAAAAACATATTCCCTTCGTTCTATAATTTTTGCTACATATATGCATTTTGTATCATTCTATACGTATGAATACAAGTCTTATTTATATCAAATCATTTCTAATCATCCCATAACATATATTATATTGAAATACGAAAATTACACAATCATTAATGTTTTGTGATCATTTATAAAAAAAAAACATATTTAATCATAGTTACATAAGTATCAAACTTTATATCGATATAAATATAAAGTTAAAATGTTATATAAATAATGAAACGGAGGGACTTAATTATACTATCTTCATCCCATAATTATTATGATATTTTTCTCATGTTATACTATTCATTACGTAATTTAAAAAGATTCGTTATTTATCTAAACATTACGATTTAAATTTTCAATTGAATTATGATTATAGTATATAATTTTTATTATCATTAATAATTTATAATATTTTATAAAAAAATTAATATTCGATCATGACATCATATTTATCCAATCATAAAATTAGAATGTTTTTTGACACGAAGAGAAGTAATAATCGCTCGTACATGTGGCTGTTGGGATGACAGATGCTGCAGATGAGAGGTGGCCCCATCATCATCCCTGCCTCACCCATCATCTCTCTCTCTCCTCACACGTTCAGATTCTGTCGTTGATTGCTTCTTTTGACTTGTGCCTTACAATGAACGTGGTCCTCGATTCCACGATCCCCCTCTTCCTTTTTACCTTTATCGCAAATTACAGTGAAATCGTGTCCATCTACCTTACCCGCAAATCCGGTAACTTTACCACTTTGTTCTTTCTTTTTTTGTTTTCCTACTCCAAACAGGGTAAAACGTGAAACATTGAATCATGCATGTACATCATCCATAGATATGTCACCATTGTACACAATAATCAACCTCATCTAAATCTAAAACAAGTCCTATAAGTGTCCTATGGTACGAAACATTGGCTCGATACAGGAAGATAAAGAAGATAATGTGTATGCCGCATCATCTCATTTTGATAACAGTTATGAAACAAGATATAGGTTTTAAAATAGTGTCACTCTTCTATCATAATAGACTCTTGGACTATATATATATATATATATATATATGCTTTTTTCTTGGACAGGACCAATTTGCTTTAATATTTTCTCAAGGTAGTTTTGGTACAATCTTTCCTATTGTTGTGACCCTTGCCTTGCCTTCTTTTTTGTACAGGGAAAAAACGGGTAGCGGGACAACTTTAAAAAACGTGAAAGAAACTATATATCTAACTTTTTTCATTATTTTTTATAAAGTCTGAAACTGAAGGGATGGAAAGTGTGTCACATAAGTTGTCCTCTTTTGATGGAAATAAATTTGATGACAACCCATGCTTGTTGTATTGTGTTCTATAGTATATATAATGTTGATAATGTGGTGGGGTTGGAAAAGGAATAACGCACACTTGTATCAAAGGCATTGAATTATGAAAAGGTGTATCGATCCATTTCAGATCTAAGAAAAAAAAAACAGATTTATATATAGGGAGGTGATGGTTACCATTCATTCAAATGCTTCTGTTTTAATGTTCCTTTGTCACGGGGGACACTCATCACATTCAATACGAACAGTATGATTTTAAATATGTGTACAATGTCAGTTCACATGCATTTTAGTGACTTTCATAGATATGTGTTTTTTAGTGATTCTGTGAAAAACAAATCTACTTTTTATATAGATCAATTTTACAGTCTGATATAATCCATCATTCAGATCACGTAACACGAGATTGATTCATATCTTTCATAACACGGAATTACCTGTAGTTTTGGTTGGATTGAAGAAACGGTACAACAAAAAAAATAAAAATAAATAAAGTGATGTCTTGTGTGTCATGTGCGTGAGGCAAGTGTGATAAAGGCATGTAGCTATTGTTGATCGAGGACCATAATCGGATGATCCCATCCAATTACTATACTAATTCATTTCAATATTTCATTTGATTCCTTTGCTCGATCAATAGTTGGAGTCACCTCTCTTTTTGGGAAATGGTCCGCATGAACAGCTTATAATTATGTGTATATCCGATCAAATCATAAATATTTATGCGTACACACTACACTTTCGCGATTAGATTGGATTTCACTTGTCCACCTGGTCCCACGCAACATTTGAAGTTATTGTATCGTCATCAAAATGATAGTCTATTCACCATATATGACATTAGAAAGTTAGAAGGCCACTCATTGTCGACATAATTTACCTATAAGAACACTGTCCAAGCTTTCCATTAATTTTCTCGAAAAATGTTATAGTATAACGATTATCTGATAGAAATATCTATTTGTTTCGTCATATCGATCAAAGCAGAGCCTGTCTCAATAAATTTGTTAGGCTCGAACAATCCACTGATAATGATGTGGGTATTTTACGTAAGATGTTGTTACGTGAACAGTCCGCTGAATTGTACGTCTATGATATGGCACTATGAGAAAAAATAAAAGAAAGGTCGGTCTTGTGTGGCTAAATTCAAAGGCAAATATGAACATGAAACATCAACTGCTACACTGGATGGATTGATACTCACAAATTTACCACATCAGCCCCCACTAGCTAACTCTTTTTCACAGCATTTTTTGATGATGGGAGCATCTCAATTATGCGGAGCCCAGACCACTATATTTTTTCAACAAGATCATGATTCTGTGTGTGAGTGCATGGGAGCGGACAACAATGTCAAAAGGATAAATGAGTAATATCACATCCACCTACTCCTTTGATCCATTTTTTTAAAGGCAAGAAAAGTGAAAAAAAAAGATCCCAACAAAGCAAAAGAGCACGGAATAATCCATGGCTACTGTCTTGTTGGTTCCAGAAACTAAAA
>LIEC01010222.1:0-14954 GCA_001925005.1 Drosera capensis | reverse complement strand
GGTTGAAAGCTTGATTGAAAGCTGAAAGCTTGGTTGAACCCGACAACAAGAGGGGCGCTGGAATTGTCCGATCCGGCAGCCGCGGAGGCACGAATCGATGAACTTGAACCAGAGAGGCTGCCCGAGGTCGCGATGGGGAATGCGTTTTTGTTGCGGGGTGGTGATTGTGCCCAGAGTTTCAAGGAATTTAGTGCCGATAATATTAGGGATACGTTCAGGGTTTTGTTGCAGATGGGTGTTGTGCTCATGTTTGGTGGCCAGCTTCCTGTCATCAAGGTAGGCAGGATGGATGGCCAATTTGTGAAACCCAGATCATCACGATATGAGGAGGAGGTGGTTGTAGGACTCCAAGGACGTGGACGACGAAGACGATGAGATGGAATGAGCTGACAAAGAGGCGGTAGAGGAAGATATGAATTGGCCTGGATGGCTTCCCTTGATAATCTCCAATGCAGGACTCCAAAGCTATGGACATCGCATTTCTCAGTTACTTTGGATAATCTCCTAAGCTTGAGCCACTGGAGCTGTTACCTTGTGTCTTAGTTTCTGATTTGTCCATTGCTGTAAACAAATAGGAAGAGTCAGCTGAGCTGCGGCATTTGATGCAGAAAAGATCTGTTTGAAGCAACCATGACCTGTGACAAGGAAGTTAGAAGTCTCTGTTGGTAGTGTTGGAGTATCAGTTTCTTGTGAAACTGAAGGGCTGCTGTGTGCTACTGTTTTTTGTTATGCTGAATTGGGTTCCGTTCTTGGTGGGAAAGAATCTGAAAGGGTGATTAAGTGAGAGGAACAAGGGTCTTTGCTGGGACACCAGGGACCTTGACAGTATGTTTGCTTCTTGTTCTCTTGTTTCCATGGTCACCACTCCCAGGTTTTTGACTGTTACTGCTTTCTGTTATCTGATAGCTTCGATGGTCATGCTAACCATCTGGAGCTTGGGCCTTGCTTGTATGGATGCGTATGCCATCACAAGGAAGAAAGACCTCTGTAATCCTGTCGTCGTTATCATTCTTGTAGTAGGAGACTGGCTTATAGGGATGTGGAGACACTCTGAGAAGACATTTGATGCGAAGAATTGGATCGAATGTCTTCTAGATGCTTTGGTTTCTGATTTGTTGATTCGAGCTTCAGCAGGAGGAAACATGATATATGATGTTGATACCGTGCTCGAATTGCTGAAGGAGTTAGTAGTGCAGGCGATGATTGCTCATACTGATCCTCTTCTTGAGAATGACTATGATGGCATTTAGAAGCATAGGAGGAGCATATCAGATGCTTCCAAGGGACTGGTGGCCAAGCTCGTTGATAGCTACCTCGCTGAAGTTTCGCAACTCTTGCAGAATCAGTCTCTGGTTATAGAGACTTTACATGATGGACCGTCACATGATGGACTTTACTGCTCAATTGACATGTACCTCAAGGCGTATCCGGGTATCAGCAAGGGTGAAAAGAAGAAAATATGCAGGCTGATGGACTGCGATAATCTGTCTGCCGATGCCTGCTCTCATGCTGTACAAAACCAGCGACTCCCACTACGAGTTGTAGTTCAGATCCTCTTCTTTGAGCAGGTCAAGGCCACAACATCATCCTCCGCTGCAGCGACCCGAGACATATCTTTCGGTCCTACTCGACCCATGATGCTTCATTAGTAGAACCCGTTGTCGGCTATGTCATTTTGCATCACTCCACCAACTTGATGTCAATAATGCATCTTTCAATGACATTCTTGAGGAGGAGGTACATATGTCTCTCACCTGAAGAGATCTTGAGATATTCGTACGGTCTCAAGCAATCTCCTGTTGTTCAGGAGAAGGTCTCCAAAGTTTGTCACCTGAAGAAATTCCTGTTGTTCAGGAGGAGGTCTCCAAAGTTTGTCACCTGGAAAGATTGCTTGAGACAAGCAATCTCCTGTTGTTCAGGAGACATTCTTGAGGAGGAGGTACATGTCTCTATCACCTAAAGAGATCTTGAGATCTTCGTACGGTCTCAAGCAATCTCCTGTTGTTTAGGAGGAGACCTCCAAAGTATGTCCTTGATATGTTTTCAGAATACGGGTTGTTTGGATGCCAGTTTGCTGACTCGTCGATTGTTCCTGAGATCAAACGGGTGTTAGAGGATAGAGAATCTCTGTATTATCCTGAGAGATATCGGAGACTGTTTGGGAAGCTGATTCACGATTGCCGACATCCTAATCAAGTCATTCCGATATGATATCTAGCAAGTTGGGCATGTTCGATTATGCTTCAACTTGAGGAGGAGTGTTAAAAGAGAAACCCTACCACTATATATAGATATATATATAGTGCTTGGGAAGTGGGGGTAATAGAAAGCAAAACATGTAAACCTAGTTTCACTTTGTAAAAGGCGGCAGCCGCCATGCCGGCTACTAGGTTTATGTATTCTTACACTTGTCAAACTACAAGTGTTATTAGAAGCCAGGAGCTTGAAACCTGTTGCCCTAGATTATAACGTGCATGGAGAAGGGTGCTCAGTACAGCGAGGCTACAAGCTCAACGGAAGCTTCTATTAGGTGCAATAAGAAACAAAGATTTATCCCCGCTTTCTCAAATGATATCAAGCTTGTTGTCTAGTATCATTCTCGCTATCTTGTGTAAGATGTTGAACAGTTTCTTGTTTTGGCTTCCAACATTATTCTGAAAGATACCATTTTCTGCATGTTGCAGCTGGAGGAGGTGTTAGGCTTCTGCAACCCGAACCCAGCAGAATACACCGAGCACAACTATTCCGGCAAGAGTCCCGATGTGGTCTACTACTGGGGTTTACATGCTCACTGTAACGACTCCTATATAAATCATGTCGAGCAGGACTTCAGAACCAGCTTAAGAAGCGGCTATGAAGGCCCGCTTGGGCAGGTGGAATTACACATTGTACCATCTTCTGAGTTGAGCACTGCTACCATCAGTCAACTGCATCAACATAGCGCCAAAGGAGAGGAAAGCATGCTGGAGGATTCCTGAATACAGTCCCCGACAGGTCCCTGTGTACTCACAGCACCTGCCTTTGTATCTTGTTGGCTATGAGGCGAAGTGATGGAGGGTGCCTGTAGACCGGCATACGAAGATCATTGCATGGTCGTCGGATTTTGGATGTTGTGGTTCTTGTAAATGGCATGATTTTTGTTGGTGTAGGTAGATTCTGTGATTTGTGCATCGAATAGTTACACATACGGCTGCTGTATTCTTGTGCCCGATCGATCATACCTCCTAATTCGTAACTGATTACTTTCTTACTCATGCGTGATAGAGGTGTATGTTACAATAAATTGATATAAAAATATAAGAGGTGACTAGGTGCTTCCCTCCGGTGACGATCTCTGTAACTCTATGCGGCGTAGTGCTTATATCTTATTTCGAGTAATACTCATTCCTAGTGTGAAGTTAAAGGTTGTAAAATTTAGTTTGACAATTGACCCATCTTCATGCAAACTTTATGATTATCAAGTTCACTCCAACGCTATTCATGTAACAACATTTATATTAGATACGATAAAATAGGAGATATAGGGGATATGTATGAATGAAAAATTAGAATATATAATTGAGAAAGTTAATGATATGATGTTGAAAAAATATGTCGGAATATGTGTAAAAACTGTAAAATAAAAATAAATAAATAATAATATTATGGTATATTGTATTTTTTATAGATATAATGAGATATAAATAAAATATAATAAATAGTAAAAAAATCACCACGTGAATGTCCCAAGAGGTTGTTGGACATATGGTTAATCTTCGTCTAGTTAGACCATTTGATTTAAATATCAATGCATTAGATTAAAACACAATTTTTTTCATTTACTAGTTTTAAATTGAGTTTTTGTCATAACTACAATTAGCATGATAAGTAAAAAATTAGAGCTAAATTCAGAATAAAGATGATTAATTTCAGAATAATTTTTTTATAAATTTATTTTTTATTTTAAAATATGAATGTTTTGAAGTAACTTTTTTTACTAACTGACGGAAAAATCAGGAAAGATAAAAAGATAAGGGAATCAACAATCCGGATAAGATTCTGCTGAGTGTACACAAATGGCGCCAATGAATGAGCACCACACGCCACACATACCGCCGGCGAAGCTAAACATGATCCCATCAGTATCTTCTGCAAAACTGCGGCGCCGCCAGTGAAGGTAAACACCGAGTTTCCTGTACAACTTTGAGTTTCAGCTTTGGGTTTGCCTGTTCTTGTTACATTGTCTCTAATCTCCACCGATGCACACTCTTATCAGCTTCAATGTCTTCATAAATGAATCATTATTTGCATGGTTAACTACTATTCACTTATTCTGAGTGTTGGATTTCGTTGCGTTTAGTTTTTCTGTAAGCGGGGTGAAATTTTCTTGAACTAGATTTCTGTTGGAAGGAATTTTTTATGGCTTGATGCAAAATGCCTTTGACAAAATTGCCACAAATCTTAATCTCAGGTTTTCGGTTCGGGGCCAGTAGATTACCAAAACGGTTACGTATCAGGCCTTTTTTTCAGTTCTTTGTTTTTTGTTGAGAATAGTCAATCCACCAATAATGGGCAGGGCAAAACTATTACAAGTTCATAAATAGATCCTGGGATATACTTCAATGATTGTCAATTAATTTTGAGTTGGAATCTTTGAGGTTTATGTGGTATCAGAGCCTAGTAGCCCAAGGATCCAATACTTTGTGTTAACCACATATATGTCGGCACTTCAAGCCTAAAAAAGATATTCACGTGAGGCAACGTGTTGAGAATAGTTTATTCAAATCGGGTAAAGCAAAAATATTATATATGCATATATAAGTTCTGAGTCATTATTCGTCCTCAATTGATTTTGAGTTAGAACCTCGGTGGTTGAATAAGCTTTAAGTTTTGATTTTGAGTTAGTCACTCTGAGAAGGGCTTGTCATACGAGCAATTTGTGGAGAATATATGTGAGTTGGTTTCCATGTCGATGGTAAAGAAAAAAATGAAATTAGCTTATGCGTGAAGGAAGCACAACCATGACCCTAGGTTTTGCTCTTGGGTTAAAATATGAGCCTCGCTCTTCACAAATCATGCTAAGGCTAATAGTGATAGGGGATGATTGATGTTTTTCATTATACAATTAATTTCGTTCTGTTGCGGCTTATGTTTTTTTTTATTCCTGTCATTATCCACGGCAGGCCTCCTTCATGTATGTCCACGGTTGAAGCGCTTCATGGCTTCACTTGGCAGCCTTGCTCCTCTTTCAACCATTTACAACATCAACAACTGCTATAAACCCAGCATTGGAACCTCAGGGTAAATCTTCTTTCAAGAATATTCTTTTCGGGATATACGACTATATATGCCTTTAGTTTTCTTTGACTGCTGCTTATCATGTTTTCTCCTGCATATAGGTTTTCCCTTGGTAAAATAAAGTGTTGTCATGAAAAAAAGAACAGCCAAAGATGTATTCGGGCTTCAGCCGATGGCAAAACTCAACATTTTCAGATTGCTAAAGAACAGATGATGGGAGAAGTTTCTCAGCCAATGTTAGTATGGAGGGCTATCAAACTGCCAATTTACTCTGTTGCATTAGTTCCTTTGACTGTAAGTTTGCTAAAATGGAATATGACCCTTCTTCCATTCATATTTTTTCTTATTTTTGTTTTGGTGGAAACACATCAAACTAAAGTTTAAGGGGCCTCATATTGGGCTTTAGAGTGAGTGTTAATGTAGTTGCCAAATGCATGACAACATTTGAGTGTGTGAATCTCGGATACAATTACTGATTTTTTATTTTTTATTTTTAGTCTGAAACCTATGTTTAGGACTTTTGATGGCTTCGCTCTATCCATGTTTATATTCATGACTACTGCACTGAAATTTGCCCCTATGCAATAAAATGTGTCTTGGCCAGCTCAACTATGCCTCCAGCGGAATATCACGTAAACTGAATTTCATTCTCTCCAACATACCTATCTTAATACATGCCTGTCTGAGGAATCCATTCATTCTGAAACTTCTGGACTTCTCTGAGAGGATTGAGAAAACGGTCTTTCCTGTACCATTTACTTGCAATTGGAATTTGGAAGTAATAGACTTTGAGTTCTACACCAAATCACATAATCTTGTTAAAATTGTAATACATATTTTACGAAGCAATCAAATTATTATGAAACTCAGGAGAGAAATTGCATTACAACATCATCTGTGGGGCTGTTTCTGTTATTGTGCTTGTCCAGCTTATGACATGTGTAGCTTGCTCTAGTTCTTAACTGACTTCTTATGAATTTCCAAATTCAGGTCGCCAGTGCAGCAGCTTATTTACATACAGGAAACTTTTCTGCAAGACGTTACTTTGGGTGTCTTGCATCCTCTATATTTATCATCGCGTGGCTAAACTTGAGGTAAGATTAGACCTGGGGCCATTGTGGCTAGATATGCTACATCTTTTTCTTTTCTTTCTTTTCTTTTTAGTTTTTTTTTGAAATTGTTTTTAAAGCGTTCCAGTTTTTTACTCAATTCATTGAATTGCTCAGTGCTGCTTGCTTTCATCTAAGAGGTCCAGAAACCTTCTCTGAGTCCTTGGCCCGAGTGGTTAGTGGCCAATAGCGCCCGCACCTAGGCAACAATCCTGAACTGCTGAAGTCATTAGTCTCCCTATTACACTTCTGTCGGCAGTATTATTGCTTATATAATAATACTGCCGATTTTCGATACTTTGAATGCCAATATGCTGATATTATCCTCTTAGCAGGGTTTTGTGCATTGGTTTTCCATATGTGGTTAAAATATTTCTGTGTGTAAGAATCGACGGGAAGTAGCAAAAGGAAGCTTAAACTTAGTTAAAATTGTGGGTACTTGTTGAACACTTTGTAAACTGTTGGTGATTTTGAATTGTACATGAATTTAACAGCAATGATGTGTATGATTTCGACACTGGAGCAGATAAAAACAAGAAAGAGTCCGTTGTCAACATGGTTGGCAGGTATGCAGATGTCTTGATACCTATTGGCAGAACACCTTTTGCGTTATGCTTGTTCGTGTATTTTTATTAATCTTACGCAGCAGTCAAACTGATGCACACTGACTGATGCTCACTGACTGATGCTCATCTGGAAGCCGGACAGGGACTCTTGTTGCTGCAAACTTATTATTGGCTTTAGGTTCTGTCGGTCTGACTTTGATTGCTGTGGAGGCTGGAACTTTCCGCTCGATGCTTTTATTGGCTAGCGCAATTTTTTGTGGTTACGTGTACCAGGTACATATTGAATTGTTGGATATATTTGAATAGTGTGATGCTTTCATTTGCGTAGATTGCATCTGAAGTTGCATTGTAAAAAGAAAACCTAACCTATGGTAAGTCCCTGGCACGTAGCTCATCTTTTGTTTCATAGAACTGATCTTGTTTTACTAGAGTTGGATGCTTAAATGATGGTGTTTCATTTCAGTGTCCACCCGCTCGGCTGAGTTACCACGGACTTGGGGAGCCTTTGTGCTTTGCTGCTTTCGGCCCCTTCGCAACCACCGCATTTTATCTGATGCAAAGCAGTCAGAGGTTGGTTCATCTTAATAAAGTTCAAACACACATAAATGAATAACATGGATCTGTCTTGTGTTCTGAACTTGTCTATTGCTCTTTTGCAGGAACCTATACTCGCTGCATTCTTTTATGGGCACGATCGTCTCTGCATCGATTCTTGTTGGATATACAACTTCCCTTATCCTCTTTTGTAGTCATTTTCACCAGGTAGCTCTCTTCACTCTTTCAGTTTTCGCACCATTGTCGAACTCTACTTAAAAAATCTGGTTTGTGTCAGGTAGAAGGAGATGTAGCTGTTGGTAAAATTTCCCCTCTGGTAATGCTAGTTATCGACTTTTCCTAGTATTATTTGCAAGGTCTTGCTAGTGACACTCTGGGTCTCTCCTCATCTGTTGCTCGATTGTGCTGTTTTCAGGTTCGGATAGGCACTGAAATGGGTTCGGAAGTTGTGAAGATCTCTGTTGCTATTTTGTATCTTCTGCTATTTGCTTTTGGTCTTGGTGGAGCTCTTCCTTTGGTCGCCATTGTAAGTCGACTTATTGTCACTGGTGCAAGATCTTTTCATGTTTTGGCTAAAATTGATTAAGTGATTCTCATGCGAGTTTATGGCTCTATGCATCTCTTCTCTTTCAGGTTTTCTGTGGATTAACTCTACCAATGGGTTATATGGTCACCAACTATGTGAAGCAGAACTACAATGTGAGTGCTGAAGCCTTTTAGTCATTCTATTCTTTTCATTTTTTCTACTCGCAATGAGTCCAAAGAAGGCATTCACGTAGTTGAAATGCAAGACATGCCAATTGCATTGGGCTATAACGTGTGTAGTTGATTTTTGTTTATTTTCTGATCACCAACTCTATTAGCGATGATCATTTTCATTTCCTTACAATCATTAGGCAACTATTTCTTTTATCAGTCGAAAGAGTTTCCAAGTAGTTTTGTAAAAAAATGGCAGCTCAGTCTTGAAACAATTCAATGTTTTGTTTGAAAATCTTATGGCCATCAACACAGAGGAGGCCTTATAATAAAAACTGGAGGCATAACAACCTGTGGCTGTAGTTTAGTGGTTAGAATTCCACGTTGTGGCCGTGGAGACCTGGGCTTGAATCCCAGCAGCGCCACATTTTTGTGATCTACAAACTTAGATATCAAGGGGCGATTACTATTTTATAGTTCAGTGATAATAATAGTTGATACAGTTGAGTGATTACAGGTTGCTGATTTATGGACCTGTCTATGCAGGATAAGAGCAAGATTTTCACGTCCAAGTATATATGCGTTCGATTACATACGTTATTTGGGATGGCACTGGCTTCTGGGCTAGTCGCAGCACGATGATTAAGCATCCACCCTAGACCTGTTTTGTAGCGTTATTGTTGTCAACACGTTGAGCATAAGCATTCAACCCAAGATGCAGTTTTCGAGTGACCGAGTATATGATACCTTCTTACATTGCATGACATGACATGAAAGAACACATCAGAGTAACGACTGCAATGTGCAAAACACAGTTTGAGCTTTCATCTCTTCACTTTTCTTCAGATTTCTGCAGGTAAGAAGCAGCAATTCTCCCACAAGCTCCCTCTGGAAAGAACCCGCCAGGGACACGCTGGTCGCCACTGGAGTACACGATCCTAAGTATCTCCTCCGGCGTTCTGGGATACCCGAGGGAGTGCTCATCTCCGGCGAGCACATTCCCTCTGCTTCTCCCCTCGGGCCCCTCGACTAGTGGTCCTTCGTCCTGGACAATGCTATCATGCCTGAGCTTGTTTCATAGGTTGGATATCCTGTCCGTGAACTCAGCCACCGTAATCCCATATGGTACGACAATGTGGGCAGCCTGCTGGTACAGAAGGGCTCGGATAATAGCGTCTTGACCGGATTCAACTGCCAGGAGGCCGGCCACGGGTTGTTTTGAGATGGATGCTTGGACCTTGGGGTTGGCCCCAACGTAGCCGGTGAGACCCACGTTGGGGATCACGTAGGAAGCCAGGAGGTAGTTGAGGCTGTTGGCGTAAGGGTCGAAAGATGGCGTGAGAGGCTCGCTGAAGGCATTGTTCATCACGTCGGCGAAGTGGGCTGCGCTTAGGTTCATGAATGGTCTTGGGAAGCCCTTGATAGTGCTCTGAATCGTCCTGCATCATTGTCAACGCGAATTTGATAAATCTATGTGGCAAATCAACAAAGAGATGGGTACGACTAAAACATAATTGCGAACTAAATCTTGATCATCAAGATGACAAGAATCGGTTACAATTTACAAACTAGCAAGACAAGCTCAGCTCAAGTAATCACGTAGCTGTCAAGATGAGAAGATATGATAAAATGATATCTAAATATTCGAATCAATGGAGTTATTTTGAGCTATTAAAATGAATGAGGTAGATCATTTTCTTATAGAAGGATGAGATCATTTTCTTATCCATGAAATGTAAAAATAAAAATGACACAAGAACCTTAATATGGAAAAAATCATGAGACAAATAATGTTCGATTAAGCTATCAAGAAACTGTAAGTTCAACATGTTTTTCGACAAACCTGACATGCCCGATCTCCTGTAGAGCAAACTGATGGATAATATCCTTGGTGAAAGGGTCAAGCCTAGCAATACTACCTCCAAAAGGAGAAGGTCCTCCCATGGTGAGATTCGGCGCAACCTTGTCCAAACCACATACCAATGATCCAAACAGGAAGAACTCTGCCTCCAAGTACTCAAGATTCAGTGGAAACTCCAACAAATCCTCATCCGAGGCCGAGATCTTTCGCCCTATCGCCTTGACCACTACTCGGAACCAACATCATGATCCAGATTGTAAGCACCACTAGTAAATGAACTCAAAACGAAAAGAACCAAGATCAAAACCATGATCAAGTGCTTCATGCTCAAGAACATTGTTAGCACCATTGATAAGTATCACAGCTATGTGTTTTCTTGCTATGTGGTTATCTGGTTCATGTTATATAAGAAAATATGCAGGAGATGATGCCAAGTGGTGGAAGAATAAAGAGTCTCTTTGGTGCCATGTGTTGAAGAAGGTGGTTTTCATCTTTGTGTTTGTATGTGCAGAATCTGAGGAGAGAAAGCTGGGGGTTAGAAGCAAGAAGGCAGTGACAAAGCTAAAACACAAGGAAAATGACACTATCAAAGCACCATCACAAGAACATCTGACAACAATAGTAAACTTTAACTTCCTCGATTAAGCTACAAAATAGCCGAAAAGACGAACTGACAACTTGATGGGATGATCACGATACATGATGCTGACAACTTGATATCATCCTTTGGGTCAAGAAAAGGATTCACCCAACAAAATACAAGATATCAAAAATAGAAACTCTGATAGGATACTGTTGTTGTCGTCTAGGATATGAGGAAAATCGTATCCCAATGTCCTTCGTGTGATTTGCATTGTATTTCGCAATGACAGGACAAATACTTGCTCTTCTTGTCAACAGCTTTGAGCTAGGGTAACTGTTGATCATCAATGCCCGGTGGCGAATCCAAGCGACAACAGGAGATTGTCCACTGCTTTCTACATCCGACGTTTCCAACGTTTTCTTGCATTGCGAATGGTGCCCCCCTTAAGAGTTGATTTGTAGCTGTCGATTTCATTATCTGTATTGGGTCACGGCCATTGACTAAGATGACTCCATCATCATCGTCATCTTCTTTGATGTCCTGGTCATCATCTTCCTCTTCCTCCTCATACTCCTCCCCCTCCTCGTACTCCTCCTCATCGTCATCATCCTCCTCATAGTAATCCTCTATATCATCGACATCCTCCTCATACTTGTCAAATATAGTATCCTCTTCCTCTTCGAGAATTTGGTACTTGGGGGAGGCGGACAATATTATGTGATAGGGGATCATTTCCACTCCACATGATAAGCCGTTCAACCTCCTCTTCCAAGAAGAAGAGAGGTCAAATGAACAAAACCTATTGAATACGGTGTTATTTTGTGGTGGTGAACCCGTCAGCGAAAGCTGGTTTAAAAGATCCTCTGGATTTATGAGTTATTCGGTTGATCAAAGGAAATTTTTGAAAAGACAATATTCTCTGATAGCCTTCTTCCTCTTGATCACTAGATGACGGATAACTCTCTCTTCCAGGTCAAGCATATTCTTGAAGTCAGTTTATCAAATTTGCCTCTATCTCGAAGTTCATCAAGATAGAGTGGGCATTTTTTGCTTTACTTATTGGGTATCAAATGAACATAAAACTTGGTCGTACTCAGCATTCCAGGTTCTTATCCAGGATTGGGAGAACAACTTTGCCGTGAATTGTGATGAATGTAATAATGATTGTACAATATGTCATGTGGATGGATAGATAATTTATCACTGCACTATTTGCTTTGGGCCTTGGAATAGAGTATAAGCTATTGGCCAACATTCAGATTATGCTGGAGTGCTTAAGTTCCTTCGGATCTTTAACGACAAAAGAGAGACTTCAAGATAAAATCTCAGTAAAATACTGGAAGCTTAATATCAAGGCAGTATTTATCAAAAAGACTAAAACCATATCTAAAAATCATCACAATACATATTAACAAGCAGTACACTCCTTTTCGGCTGTTCTACTAGAAACAGAAAATGATTGCTCTATTCTGTGAAGGAGGACAAATCTTATATGACAGGTTAAATAATAGTTCACATCTGAAAATAAATGAAAAGATCATCACCAGTAAGAAAAAGACAGAGTATATATCTGCAAAAATTTTACAGAAGGGTACCACCTGTACTGCACAATCAATGCAGAAGAGTAAGAACTCTATTGTTCAAACCAAGAGGGTTAAAATCTAAAGCAGACTATCAGCACGAACTGATGTAGAGTACCATAAGATGCAAAAGGTCAGGAATTCTAAGAAAAGGATCGATGAAAGGTCTTATGAACTTCAGCATGCATCTTGCTTTACTTCTTCCTTTTAATTCGCTTTCCATCTGAAGATTCAGATATTCAAACATTTGTCCTGCACAACATACCAAACAAGCACCATAAGAACACTGTTTGATTCTGTTAATTGTCAAGTGACCTAACTCTCAATCATCCCATTAACTTAACGCTCTTCAGCATCTGCAAATTCAGGCAATAGCTTCCCATCTTCCTGGGCCTTCTTCTGCAAATGAAACATTCAGTACTACAGTAAGAGCTTTATTTTTTACCCATCTATACACAGAAGCATCAGGATTCAGGAATCGATAAAATGACAACCTTACGACATAACATGCAAAGAAAAAATGAAAATCAACTAGACAAGTTCATAATAAAGCCAACAACTGTCAAAGCTAAATTAAAGGTCTCAATATCTATAGCAAATTTGTTCAATAATTTATCAGATCTCTTATATGAATCTAGCTATCACAATCCCCAATAACCAAAGAACACCACGATATAGCAGATAGCATGCCAAATGCTCAACATATCCACCACACTCACCGAAAAACCAAATCCTCGCATTTCAATGAAATAGAATTCGACTTAAGTGGTCAAGCATTGATTTCTATGAGTTTCAACAAAACCAACAACAACCTCAAAGCCACAAAAGACCCATGAACATCATGTATAACTTAACACATCCCCATTCGAAATGTTGTTTTTCTACTTTATTAAACATCTAGGATTCGACTCAAAACCAATTGGTTATGAATGGAGTGGCCCAAGATCTACATAGGGACTTGTTATTTTTTCACCCTGCCCGATGTGGATAAACATCTCTCAACATACTTGAACCATCAACATAACGCACCACCTCCGATAGACACCAACTAATATTATAATAACAAGATTCAAATTCGTGACCACATGTCACACTGCTTCTCCTACCATGACAATACAATCCCGCAAGAACAGGACCAAATTCTAGCATTTGCACCAATAAAAAAAAACCCACCAACCACTCCAAAACCAAAGAATTATCCAACACTTTAACCCAAAACGGCACCCAAAAACCCATACCTCATTGAGCAAAACAGCCTCAGGAAAAAACCCGGTAACCTCATCAGGCTTTAAAGTATGGATACATCTAACTTAAAGTATGAAGATCATTTTGGGTAAGAAGTTTTTTGTTTTTTTTTTGTTATGATACAATTTGAAGGGTGATTGCTAGCAATTTATGTGCTATGATCAAGATAAGCATTCGCTTTGAAGAACAGGAATCGATCGTGGCGCACATTATCTATTCATAAACCAGCGCTAGCTTCCAATAATAACGTCAATCGATATTGTCGAGGTGATTACGTTTGAGATGAGCACACGTTTTGCACGTCTGTGAGGCCAGGTTATAGTGAACCCATCAAGGCAATGAGTAAAATGCAACAAAGGATTATGCTACAGGCTGCCAGAATGCAATCATTTTCTAGTATTCAAATCTGAAACTTATACCTCAAACCCTTGAATCCTAAACTATTGGTCAACATACATTCACAAACAACCTTTAGGACAATAAAGAACCCCCTGATCCCGTTTAAGTGAGAATGGAGGGATTGCCACGCCACCACAGACCTGCTCGAACAAGTTGACTTGCATAGCATCAAATTTAACTGCCTCAAATGAAACTCTCGTGTCACCATTTCCTGTATTTTACTATAGGGAATACATCACGAGAAGCCGAACCAATACACTGGGTGAATAACACTACACTCTCCAAGCTTTTCTCTTTGATGAGGGGTTCAAGTTTTCATCGACAGCGACTCAAAACTTACCTCTCTCTAAGTAACATTACACATTTACTCATCTTTACATCACAAATCATATGCATCAGTCACCATCTCGAGTCAGGTCTCTGGTCATCGGTCACCACGGCTTCTTCCCCTTTTTCTTTCTCTTGCTACTGTTACTGCTGCCATTGACACCAGCCTTTGCGCCAGTGCTGTTTGTGGCTTCGCCAGAAGTAGTGCCATCAAAATTGTCGAATATTCCAGTCTGTGCTGCGCGTCTTAAGAACTCGAAGAGATCTTCCTCTGTCAAGTTCTCCTCGAAATTGGGCGACGGGATTCCACCTCTATGCGGTATGTTCCCCTTTCCAGGGTAGTGCTTGGTCATGCTTGTGTTTACCTGGAAGGTTGGTTTGTGAGAGTTGGCCGGGCATCTCATTCCCTGAAATAAAGAGAATGAAGATGAGATATAGTTGAAAATGAATGGAAACGATGAACCGGAATTCATACGAGAAACTAATCCACAAACCGGAATTCAAACAATGACAAGCTGTCATTGTTTAGGAGTGCTTATCAAGTAGACGGGAATGTTACATGGTACCCAAGAGTTGGTAATTTGTGTCGTAAACTACATGGATTTTCCCAGCAAACCATATCTGGTAAATCCCAATACACCGAAAGCAGATCCCCAGGTGATTAGTTGTTACTGATCTAACTACATAACAAATAGATCGCTTCTGTAGCTTTTCCTCGTAAAAACAGAGGGAAGAACTACTTTAGGTTTTAGGAAC